>JAMFTS010000801.1:0-7500 GCA_028095005.1 Rhynchospora pubera
TCTATTCTTTCGCAGTAGAGAATTCGCGTTCGTTTTAGTTAAAACTTGGGATTCTTTTTTTTTTTTTTTGAAAGCTTTCTTTTATTTTTTTAATGATGGATAAGAATTTCCAAATCAAGTTTGATTCAATTTAATCATTTTGACTGACTGTTTTTACGTAGATAATAAGTAAAAAAGCAGTAGGAACTAGAATGAACAGTGCAGTAGCAATAAATGCGAGGAATATTGACTTCCATAATCTCATTTTTCCCTTTTTTTTGTTTTCGCAATAACTCGGTCGGGATGTAATCCCATAGAGAGGAGATATTGAGCTCCTATAAATACAGAAATTTTAAAAGGATGGCTTGCATCCTGATAATATTGAATTGGATCCTTTATTCATAATAAAGGATATCTGATCTATCAAATCAATTCATCATTGAGAATTCAATCGTATAACATAGGAAGATCTTTTTTTTACCCTTACTAATTTGAGAATGGGATTTTTTTATTGGATTTGAAACCTTTTCCACTTTTTGTGTTCTAGAACTTACTGTCTGTCTTCTTTAATCTTCAAAAAATTTTCCTTGCTTTTTCAATTAGAAATTAAATACAATTAAGCATTTTTTATATGACTCAAATCCTATAGTCAGTTATACACATATCAAAAAAAAAGACTCGAAGTACCATGGGAGAAAGAATACACAAAAAATCAAATATTCCAAGAAAGAAATTCACTGAAAAGGCTTATTTCTTGCCTTCTCTTTTATTTTAGTGAGTCTCTCCTTTTTCGGATTTGGAATGAAATGCATACATTCCAAATTTTAGTCTACTAGTTGAATGAGAATAGTAGAGCATATACAAAAAATCGGAACTAAAAACTCAAAGAAGTTTAGTTTAATATTCAAACTACTTTGTTTTTGAAGGTAATTATACAAAGTTGATTTTTTATCAAAAAAAAATGAATCAAAACTTGTATATCATAGTAAAATGGGATAATTTCGTTGATCAAGAACAGTTGAAAAAAAAAGGAGTGTTGATGGTATAAATCAAAGACTAAATATAGTCTTTGATAGTATTCGAAAAATCAGTATATGAGAAATCATTACGTATCAATCAATAGATAATAGTCAAAAAATAAGATTTCTGCATCGATATTTATGTGGTTGAAAAATACGAAACGAAAACAAAAGAGATATTCATTCCCATAATTATTAAAAAAGAGATCTTGCTTGTTTTATGCTTCCCTTTTTCCACGAGAAAGGAAAAAAAATTCAATAAATTTTTCGGATTCTAGTTCGGGACTGACGGGGCTCGAACCCGTAGCTTCCGCCTTGACAGGGCGGTGCTCTGACCGATTGAACTACAATCCCAGCGAAGCAAGTATAAATGGAATACCATTCCATTTAGCTGTACCTTTTTACAAAAGGGTATATTGATATATATCCCCTTTTCACATATGATATATATCATAGTACTAGTGACACAGATTACTAGTAATCTTTTCTTTTTTTCTTTTTTCATGAGACTTTATGAAAGGTATTACTGAACTTAAAAAACGTTCCATTCTTAGAAAGAAAAAATGAATGAGAATGTATGTAGAATATGTATACATACATGCACTCTTCTCATTCATGTAATGAATGAATGGAATGGATGGTTTGGCATTTCCTTTTCTTGAAGTCCTTAAAGAAAAGGAAATGCCAAATATAAAAAGAGGATAAATCAATTATATTAATTTCTAATATACGTATTCATAGAACAGCATTATTGTTCATAAAACAATAATAATGGGCCGAGCTGGATTTGAACCAGCGTAGGCATATCGCCAACGAATTTACAGTCCGTCCCCATTAACCGCTCGGGCATCGACCCTGGATAATTCTAGGGTTAATTCTTCCTTAACCCTAGGCTTCTTGATAAACACGGGAGAATTCATCTTAGGTTTCTTGACCTGGGGTAATTCATCATTAGGTTTCTTGAGAAAATATTATCAACTTTTTACCTTACCCCCAGGGGAATTTGAATCCCCGCTGCCTCCTTGAAAGAGAGATGTCCTAACCGCTAGACGATGAGGGCAAATCTGTTTACATATCGTAAGAAGTCAGTATTTCAATTATATTACGAATTTTTTTACTGTCAATATATTATATGCCTAACACTTCGTTCAATACATGCTTAAATACGCTTAAATCGGCGTTTTTTTTTTTTCAATTGTTAGAATTTTGTGTCATTTTGTCATCAAAATACCTTTTAGAGCGTTTATACGCCATTTTATGGCGTTTTAGGATTTTTTTATTTGATAATTGATTCATGAACCATCCTATGCTAAATTCTAAGAAAAGGGATCTAACAAAAAAAGATCGGTTGAAGCATTTCTTCAATTTAGGTAATTATTTAATTAGCCTGCTCGAAAGAAGAGAAATACTTCATTTTAACTTGAGTAAAGCATAGCTCATTGCTTCCTTTGATGTTCAAATCAAATATACTGCACACTAAGCTATAAAGAAAATCAGAAAATTCTCTTTTCTATTTCATTCAAAAAGATTCGGTGTTTCCGTTCATACATAGTATGAAATTTTTCATCACCTATTTCAATAGAATTTATTGAACTTATATCAATGTAGGTGGAATTAGCCCATTTACCCTATTTTGGTGTAAAAAAATAGATTGTTTCTGAATAAATTCCTATGCCTTATAGGAGTATATCTATTCAAATAGAATAGATATTCTCAAAAAATCTGTAAGTAATATTTCTGACTATGTAAATCTGTTATAAATTAATTATGCGAACCCCTTCTAATGAAAAAGGAAAATGGCTAATTCATTAATCAAATGGATATGCCCTTTTAACTCAGAGGTAGAGTAACGCCATGGTAAGACGTAAGTCATCAGTTCAAATCTGATAAAGGGCTCTCGCTACTATTCATTTCGTAAGATGACATCCATGAACTGATCAGCAGTAAACATGAAATGAGGTTTTTTTTAGCACCAAAAAACAAAAAAGAATTTTTTTACAGGTTTTTTCCTTAGGACTAATGAGAATTCGGAGGAAATTTGAAGAATCCGACAAAGTGACATCAGCCACAGGGTAAACTCGGACTTCCCAACCGATTCTATTCTAGAGAGAGGTCAACGATAAACATAGACAATAACCCCACTCAGTTCTCACTATCCAAAATGATGCTATGATTGCGTTTTTGAATAATAGATAAGGAGTTTGGGAAGCCGAAAGTCATCGGTTCAAATCCAAGAAAGCCTTTCTTTTCCACTAAACTCAAATTTTATACCTTGTTCTTCAAGCGAACTCTGTCAAAAAAAAAAAAAAAAAGAAAAAATGAGCATAAAAATGAGAAAGAATATAATGAATTTGAATTTTTTTTCGTTATTTTATGAGAATGAATATCCCATTCTCATAATGACTAATTGGAATAATTGAATCTTCTTAGGAGTAGTTTGGCCATAGTGAGTGACATAGTCTTATTAATGTTTCAATATTCCAATTTTTTGTTCTGGGAGGCATGACATAACGGAAATATTCTAGAATATTTGCAAACCAAAAAAGTGTTCTTATTTCTACATCTACATTTTTCTTAGAAAATCCACTATTTTCTTTCAAAACGAAACGAAAAAATAAGTGGACCTAACTCATTGAATAATGACTCTATCAACTATTCTGATAATTAAATTCGATAATAGATAAGATTTTCTAAGCATAAGCGGATTCTTTTTATTTCCTTAGACCACAGCAAAACAAGAATTTGCCAATATTTACGATTTGATATTTTTGTTATTGGATATTGATTCTATAGGATCAAATTATTATTCCTTTCTGTTATATAGAAAATATTGAGAAAAGTTTACTTCAAAAATCGATTTTGAAATATCTTTCCTTCACGAATTAATATTGTTTTGTTGTTTTGCCAATACAATAGGGAAGGAAGGGAAGAAAAGGATTTCTCTTTCAAAGATACCATTATTTCATATTCTATTTAATGGTATGAAAAAATAGGAAATTTTTTGTTTTTTTACGATATCTTCTTAAAAGATATATTCTGAGATATGAGTCATAGAAGATATGACTCATAAAGCAGTTCAGGATTTCCATATTGTTAATAAGCAATAATCCGGTCAAGCTCATGAATTTGCCTAGATTATTTTGTGGCTTAATAGAAAAAAAAAGAACTTGTATCTTCGAAACCCATTGTAAATAAAAGGGCATTGAAGGAGAAATCATCCATAGATGATTGAACTATCATATGCCTTAGAATTACCATGAGGTGTTCGAAAATGGTTGAAGTAATTGAACAGGAGGATCACTATGACTATAGCTCTTGGTAGATTTACCAAAGATCAAAATGATTTATTTGATATTATGGATGACTGGTTACGAAGAGACCGTTTCGTTTTTGTAGGATGGTCGGGCCTCTTGCTCTTTCCTTGTGCTTATTTTGCTTTAGGGGGTTGGTTTACAGGTACAACTTTTGTAACTTCATGGTATACTCATGGATTGGCTAGTTCCTATTTGGAAGGTTGCAATTTTTTAACCGCTGCAGTTTCTACTCCTGCGAATAGTCTAGCACATTCTTTGTTGTTACTATGGGGCCCTGAAGCACAAGGAGATTTTACCCGCTGGTGTCAATTAGGGGGTCTGTGGACTTTTGTTGCTCTCCACGGTGCTTTTGCACTAATAGGTTTTATGTTGCGTCAATTCGAAATTGCTCGATCAGTTCAATTGCGACCTTATAATGCGATTGCATTCTCTGGTCCAATCGCTGTTTTTGTTTCCGTATTCCTAATTTATCCACTAGGTCAATCTGGTTGGTTCTTTGCACCTAGTTTTGGTGTAGCAGCTATATTTCGATTCATCCTCTTCTTCCAAGGATTTCATAATTGGACATTGAACCCTTTTCATATGATGGGAGTTGCTGGAGTATTAGGTGCAGCCCTGCTATGCGCTATTCACGGTGCTACTGTGGAAAATACTCTATTCGAAGATGGTGATGGTGCAAATACATTCCGTGCTTTTAACCCAACTCAAGCCGAAGAGACTTATTCGATGGTCACTGCTAACCGATTTTGGTCCCAAATCTTTGGGGTTGCTTTTTCCAATAAACGTTGGTTACATTTCTTTATGCTATTTGTACCAGTAACCGGTTTATGGATGAGTGCTGTTGGGGTAGTGGGTCTCGCTCTGAACCTACGTGCCTATGACTTTGTTTCCCAAGAAATCCGTGCAGCGGAAGATCCTGAATTTGAGACTTTCTACACCAAAAATATTCTTTTAAACGAAGGTATTCGTGCTTGGATGGCGGCTCAGGATCAGCCTCATGAAAACCTTATATTCCCTGAGGAGGTTTTACCACGTGGAAACGCTCTTTAATGGAACTTTAGCTTTAGCGGGCCGTGACCAAGAAAGCACTGGTTTTGCTTGGTGGGCCGGGAATGCTAGACTTATCAATTTGTCCGGTAAACTACTTGGAGCTCATGTAGCTCATGCTGGATTAATCGTATTCTGGGCCGGAGCAATGAATTTATTTGAAGTGGCTCATTTCGTACCAGAGAAACCTATGTATGAACAAGGATTAATTTTACTTCCACACCTAGCAACTTTAGGTTGGGGAGTAGGTCCTGGAGGAGAAGTTATAGACACCTTTCCATACTTTGTATCTGGAGTACTTCACTTAATTTCCTCTGCAGTCTTAGGTTTTGGCGGTATTTATCATGCTCTTCTTGGACCAGAAACTCTTGAGGAATCTTTTCCATTCTTCGGTTATGTATGGAAAGATAGAAATAAAATGACTACAATTTTGGGCATTCACCTAATTTTGTTAGGTCTAGGTGCTTTTCTTCTGGTATTTAAAGCTGTTTATTTTGGAGGCGTATATGATACCTGGGCTCCAGGTGGGGGAGATGTAAGAAAAATTACCAACTTAACTCTTAGTCCCAGCGTAATATTTAGTTATTTACTAAAATCTCCATTTGGAGGAGAAGGATGGATTGTTAGTGTGGACGATTTAGAAGATATAATTGGTGGACATGTATGGTTAGGTTCCATTTGTATACTTGGTGGGATTTGGCATATCTTAACCAAACCCTTTGCATGGGCTCGTCGTGCATTTGTATGGTCCGGAGAGGCTTATTTGTCTTATAGTTTAGGTGCTTTATCTGTCTTTGGTTTCATTGCTTGTTGTTTTGTCTGGTTCAATAATACCGCTTATCCTAGTGAGTTTTATGGACCCACTGGGCCAGAAGCTTCTCAAGCTCAAGCATTTACTTTTCTAGTTAGAGACCAACGTCTTGGAGCTAATGTGGGGTCCGCGCAAGGACCTACTGGTTTAGGTAAATACCTAATGCGTTCCCCGACTGGGGAGGTTATTTTTGGAGGAGAAACCATGCGTTTTTGGGATCTTCGTGCTCCTTGGTTAGAACCTCTAAGGGGTCCAAATGGTTTGGACTTGAGCAGGCTGAAAAAAGACATACAACCCTGGCAAGAACGACGTTCGGCAGAATATATGACTCACGCTCCTTTAGGTTCTTTAAATTCAGTAGGTGGTGTAGCTACTGAGATTAATGCAGTCAATTATGTCTCTCCTAGAAGTTGGTTAGCGACCTCTCATTTTGTTCTAGGATTCTTCTTTTTTGTAGGACATTTGTGGCATGCGGGAAGGGCCCGTGCAGCTGCAGCAGGATTTGAAAAAGGAATCGATCGTGATTTGGAACCTGTTCTTTTCATGACTCCTCTTAACTGAGATTTTCTATCTCTATTTTATTTATTGCTTTTTTTCAGTTTTGGCTCGGCTAGATGGAATAGCCGAGCCTTCCTTTCTATCAAAGAAAGGATAAGAGAACAAAAAAAAACAAATCAAGAAACCCTTTGATTTCAATAAATCAAAATAATTGGAGAGAGAGGGATTCGAACCCCCGATAGTTAGAAGAACTATGCCGGTTTTCAAGACCAGAGCTATCAACCACTCAGCCATCTCTCCCAAAGGTAATCTATATTACCTATTCCTACGAATAAAATACTACTATATCTTATTCTTTCCTATGAAATAAGAAACTCACTATCTTTTCCTCTCCGATATTAGTATCTCTGTATACTATACACAGAGATACATGATTGAGTATGCTTGCTTTTTAAATAAAAATGAAAGTCGACTCTACTTCATGTTCTTATCAAATAAGATGCTAATAAGTTTTAAAGAAAAGAATCCATTGGTTTATAATGAAAACTCTACAAATTGTAGTTTATTACATTACAATTTTGATTAAGTGAGGGATCCATTGTATAATTCATTTGTTGATTGCTTGGAGGATTAGAAACATGACTATTGCTTTCCAATTAGCTGTTTTTGCACTAATTGCGACTTCATCAGTCTTATTAATTAGTGTACCTCTTGTATTTGCTTCTTCTGATGGTTGGTCAAGTAACAAAAATATTCTATTTTCCGGTACATCATTATGGATTGGATTGGTCTTCTTGGTAGCAATTCTGAATTCTATGATTTCTTGAATTTC
>JAMFTS010000801.1:10000-28672 GCA_028095005.1 Rhynchospora pubera
ATTCCGCAGCAACTGCAGCTCCTGCTTCTTCAGGAGGGACTCCAGGTTGAGGAGTTACTCGGAACGCTGCCAAGATATCAGTATCTTTGGTTTCGTACTCCGGAGTGTAATAAGTAAGTTTGTAATCTTTAACCCCTGCTTTAAACCCAACACTTGCTTTAGTCTCTGTTTGTGGTGACATAAGCTCCCTTCTAAAACTTCTGAATTAAGAATTCTCAAAAGAACAAGATCTACTCGAGATGGACTTTAAATGGAGTAAAAATCTTTCAAAAAAAAATCAATTAAGATTTAACATTATTTATGTTAACTTTAAAAAACATGTTATGGTAACATGGTTAATTATTCTTTTTTTTTATTGGGGGTATCCTTTAGTGTATTTGATTTGATGCACCAAATACACCCTTATTATATGCTCTTTGATGTATATAGTGCAAGCAAATCCAATCCTACTTCTTGTTTTACAAATTGATCAGTTTATAATAGAAATCGAATTTTTTCTATTTAGAAAAATCTATTTCTTATTTTCGTATTTGAAAAAAACTATTTGAATACGGATTTCCTCATTGACAGTCACATAGTATTATATAAATAATACTATATTTATTATATTTCAACTAAAACTATTAGAGTCAATTATGTTAAGTTAATTAGATTCGAAAAGATTGATCTGACTGAATCGAAGAATTCAGATAAAGATACAATCTGAATTTGATTCAATCCATTTTTGATTTTTTTTGAAAAAAAAAAGTGAATGTAGGGCTTTATCAGTGTTGAAAGAAGTTTCAACAAGAAAGAGAAATATATATATAGGTAGAATGGTTCTATTCTTATATTTTCGAAAATATAATAATATATAGAATCGTTTCTGACTCAAAAAAAGAATGTTTATTTTCTCGAACAGAGATGCATTTTTGAATTCAAAGAAGACAGTGAAAAACAAATAGCAGTATGAATCGTATTGAATTTTTTCATTCAATATTCAATAAATCCATATTATGGAAATTGAAAAGAATTCAAGGATTCAAAAAAAATAATAATAAATGGAAGAGAGACGAGAAATCAAAGAAAAATAGATAAAACTGCAATATTGAATCTTAGTACAAAAAAAGAAGAAAGAAGGGGGGATATGGCGAAATTGGTAGACGCTACGGACTTGATTAAGTTGAGCCTTGGTATGGAAACCCGCTAAGTGTTAACTTCCAAATTCAGAGAAACCCTGGAATCAAAAATGGGCAATTCTGAGCCAAATCTTGTTTTTTTTTCAAAAACAAAACGAATATATATTGATTACAAAAAATTCAATATATGTAAGGTTCCAATTCTTTGGAAAATCAAAAAGAAAAAGGATAGGTGCAGAGACTCGACGGAAGCTATTCTAACGAATAAAGTTTATTATGTTGCATTGGTAGAATGTCTCTATCGAAATTAAAAGAAAGGATAGCGATGTATACCAAAGAAATACATACATATATTAATGATTCATCATTTGATTGATAATAATCACGATCAAATCATATTATTCATGTTAATAAAGAAATTTTGAATGATTATGAAATTTTGATGAATTGAAAAATTCTGAATCAATTATGGAGAATTGATTCGAATAAGAAGTTCAATGAGAAAAGAACTTCTTTTTTAGTAATCAAATTATTCATTATAGAGTTTTTTCGATTTTTTCAAATGAAAAAATGATGATAAATCAAACGAGAATAAAGAGAGAGTCCATTCTACATGTCAATATCGACAACAATGAAATTTATAGTAAGAGGAAAATCCGTCGATTTTTTGAATCATGAGGGTTCAAGTCCCTCTATCCCCAATAAAAAGCCCATTCGGTTTCCTAAATATTTTTTCTATTTTTTTTCTAAAAAATAGAAAAAAGAAGAAATATACTTTCCCACCCTTTCTGAATTTATTCAACTTTTTCATTTCGAAAGTAGATCTGAAAAAAAAATATTATTATTATTATTATTTTAATAATAAAATAAAAGTAAGGAATCTCTATAACGAAATGATTACCAATCATATCATTATCTTACCATTGACTATTCAATTTTTTGAAATAAATTGTTATTTTAGTTCAATTTAGCTAATTGATGTAGCTACAAGAGCATAGATACGAGTATTCTACTCGGGTGATCCAAAACAAATGGTCAGGATAGCTCAGTTGGTAGAGCAGAGGACTGAAAATCCTCGTGTCACCAGTTCAAATCTGGTTCTTGGCAAAACGAAAAAATATTGGGATCAAAAAAATTTCTCTATATAGATTGGTATATAAATTGAAAAATAGAATAAAATGTGTATTCATGGATTTCTGTAAAGAAATCCAAACATCTTTTTTGCAAGATAGAAATCAAAAAAATTTCTATGCTTATGGAAAAGCATAGAATGAATCAGGCTATGCTCTTTTTTGATTATCGAAATTCAAAAAAAGACTTTTAAAATAAAGAGTTAGAGGATAAGAATAGATAGACAGAATGCATTTGAAACAGAATCCAAATTGGATTCCTTTTTATTTCTGAATTTCGTATTGATTTTTTTCTATTTATTCTATTTCTTTTTTGCTTACCTTACTTTCTGGGGTGCAATTCGAAAATCTTAAGCTGATAGAAAATACATGAATATTCTACTTCTCCTCCAAATAAAAGAATCGAAAAACTTTGAATCCATGATCCGAATATACTGCAGTTATTCTGTTTGCTTCATCTAAACAACGTCAAAATATTCATTGACTCAAATAATGAAATTGGAAGTCGTGTTATATAAGTGACATTTGTTTCTTATCATTCAGCGGGCATCTTGTATTTCATAGAAATTTGGAGTAATATAGTCCTTACGCAAGGGCCAGCCTATCCAACTTTCAGGCATTAAGATACGTTTAAGGCGTGGATGATTCTCATAAGAGATTCCCAACATATCATAAGATTCGCGTTCTTGAAAATCAGCACTTCTCCAAATCCAGAAAACAGACGGAATTCTAGGATTTTTCCTAGGTACAAATACTTTGATACATACCTCTTCTGGATTATATGTACCGTATTGTATTTTTGTAAGATGATATACGCTACCTAAAAATCCGCCTGGTGCTACATCATAAACACACTGAGAACGTAAATAATTGTAACCATATACATATAAAATGACAGCAATAGAGTCCCAATCCTCGACTTTGATTTGTAAGGTTTCTATTCCTCGAGAATCAAAGCCTAAAGATCTATGAACCAGCTCATACTTGACCAGCCAATCAGATAAATAATTTTGCAAATGATCATTCTCCATTCTATTGATCTCTCTCCCATTTTTATAAGTATTTCACCATAAAATTGTGAGGAAAGGTTTACTTGCTCTTTCTTATTCTGCAAAAAAACCCTATTTAATTAAGTAATTCGTAGGAAGATACTGAATCTTTAGATCTCAAAAACGTTTTAGAGGATATCTTTGAAGTATCTTGTGATTGATAAATCAATCTTTGATCATAATTTCCAGTATGAGTACTGCGTTGAACATGAAATTTATGATCCGTAGTAAAACATCGATTTTCTTCTTGAGATCTAGTTCTGTCTTCCATAATTTCTCGGGATATCTTTTTACGAAGTTTTGTTATAGCATCTATAACTGCCTCTGGTTTAGGCGGACATCCCGGTAAATAAACATCTACAGGAATTAGCTTGTCGACTCCCCGAACCGTACTATAAGAATCAGTACTGAACATTCCCCCAGTAATAGTACAAGCTCCCATAGCAATGACATATTTTGGTTCAGGCATTTGTTCATGTAATCGTACTAAAGAAGGAGCCATTTTCATTGTTACAGTGCCGGCTGTTAGAATTAGGTCCGCTTGCCTAGGACTTGATCTTGGTACCAATCCATAACGATCAAAATCAAATCGTGAACCTATTAATGAAGCAAATTCAATGAAACAACAACTAGTACCATATAAAAGAGGCCATAAACTGCAGAGTCTTGACCAATTTGAAAGATCATTTGATGTAGTTGAAATAACAGAATGGGTGGTTGTTTGGTCAAGTAGCGGAAACTCAATCAAATTCATAACTGTCTTAATGGAATTCTCTCTTTGCTTTTTTTTTCTTTTTTCTGAATATTTAGTTAAGACCATTCTAATGCTCCTTTTCGCCATGCATAAACTGAACCACCAATTAGGATAAGCACGAAAATAAAAGCTTCGATAAATACAGATACACCTAATACATCGAAGCTCATTGCCCATGGATAAAGAAAGACTGTTTCAACATCAAAAACAACAAAAACAAGAGCAAACATGTAATAACGAATTCGGAATTGTAACCAAGCATCCCCCATAGGTTCTATACCTGATTCATAACTTGAAAGCTTCTCTGGTCCTTCACGAACCGGGGCTAAAACTCCTGAAATCCAAAATGCTAAAATCGGAACAAGGCTTGATATTATCAGAAATGCCCAGAAAATATCATATTCATGAAGCAGAAACATAAAAGGGCTCCTTCGTATAAAATGGAGATATGCTTAATTATTTGATTCGAACTGCGGTTGTTAATTCAACCAGAACTTCTTTTCTGAAGTGAGACAAGAATCGATTTTGATCAAACAAAACAAATCGAATTGACTTTGTGACATGTCTTGTTTAAAGATTCTATTTCATTCAAGGAATACTTGTTTCTTTTTAGCTTCCATTCTAATTCGATATAGTGGAAACATAAAACCTTCTTAAACAGAAGAAGGTTTCTCCCATTATTTGGTTTCACCTTCTCTTTTTTTTCGAAAAAAAAGTTCTATCTCTTATGGAATAAGAGATAAGAAATAAAAAAGAATACGATGAAATACATCCACGTTAATATAATTAACGTATTTCATATTCCTATAAATCCATGAAATAATAAAATTATTTCTTAATCTTTTTCTTGCATAGAAAAAGAAATATCTATGGATTTTTAGCATATTCTATTTGAAGTATTTTTGAATAGAAATATCCTTTCTTCTATTCTATTCATAGAATAGATGAATATATGGAAAAAAGAATATATATTGATATATTCACCATATATCAATTATACTATGATAATTGTATATATATACAATTATCATTTCGAATACGGATTCAAAGATGAGATTTTCTCTTTCTTGTACTAGATTTTACACTAAATTAATTAGTTGCATTAAAATGATTCAATGTTTTGATTTTCCTGTGTCCTATATGTTTCCATCATAGGACATCTTGTAACTTTCATTTTGATAAATGAAATGATGGACTAACCAACGCAACCTATAAAAAACAAGTACTTAAGTGAATGAAAAAATAAAAGCTAAAAAAAGTCTTCAAAAATGAAATGGATTAGGGCTATACGGACTCGAACCGTAGACCTTCTCGGTAAAACAGATTAAACTGAATTTATTATCGAAATGATTCAAACTGTTTCAAAGACCCAACACGCATTTTGTTGCATTGGGCTCTTTCATTAACTGAAAGAAAATCAGTTAATCCACCATATTTTTTCTTTCCAGGAAAAATGAAAATAAAGAAATGGTTCCATGTGCTCTGATTCATTATTAGTATCCTGCATCTAGGAGCAATACCAAAGTGTTTCAAAGAAGGGTTACCTTGACTTAGGTCTGCCTTCGGCCTAGGTTCATCTAGATGATGAGAGAATCTCTATCGTTCCACTGTAAGAGTGAAATATGAGACTTTATACACCTTAAAGTCTCATAGGACGAAAAGAGGTTTCTTGAGGCCCTTATACATACTCATTATGCCTAGCATTGAATCGATTGCTATTCACCTTATCAACTAGCAAATCAAGGACGGGTTTTATTGGATTTTGTATCGAGAATCACATCAAAATCGTGCTGAACCGATTATTTGTCAGGCTATTGTTCCCCCCTTTTTCCAATCTATGGATCTATGGAGTAAGACATTGATTTTTGAATCAGACTGATTCATGTTTATTGCATAAACAGCTTCTTTGAAAAACATTGGCGCACGTGTAAACGAGGTGCTCTACCAACTGAGCTATAGCCCTTGTCCGAAACATCTTAACATAAAAAAGATCTCTTGTCAAGATAGATATTTCCTAATCCATAAGAAAGGTCTTTGACTTATTTCTTATGAATAGATTGGTCTTGAAATAGATTGGTATTGCTTAGAAAGCATATTCTATATATAATTTGAGAAGGGGTCAATTTTATTTTTTGGTTTTCAATTACCTACTTAACTCAGTGGTTAGAGTATCGCTTTCATACGGCGGGAGTCATTGGTTCAAATCCAATAGTAGGTAGAACTTATTAGATACCGTTGCATTGACCCTGGTATCTAATAAGTTTTTCTGCTTAACCTTCTTTTTTCCTTGTTTGTATATCATTCAAACTGATTGTCTTCAATTAGAAGAACACAGTATCAAAAAAACTTTGATAAAACTGATTTGGATTTTTTGTAGTGATTACAAAATCCAATGTTTAAGAGATAACATTAACAGCCTCTACTCGTGTCCTAGCTCGTCTAAGAGCTAGATTTGCTTCAATCACTTGTCTCTTACCCTTAGCCTTCCTTAAGGTAGCTTCAGCTATTTCAAGAGCTTCTTGAGCTTCTTGCGGATTAATGTCAGTACTTATTTCACCATCATTTCCTAAAATGATGATTTCATCATTGCCAATTCTAGCAAAACCGCCCATTAGAGCCACCCCTAGCCATTGGTCGTTCAGTCGTATTCTCAAAAGACCTATATCAACAGCTGTGGCAATAGGAGCGTGATTTGGTAATACACCAATTTGACCACTATTTGTGGATAAAATGATTTCTTTTACTTCTGAATCCAAAATAATTCGATTAGGAGTCAGTACACAAAGTTTTAAGGTCATTTCTTTGAATTGCTCTCTACTTCACTTCTAAATTTATAGCTTTCGCGGTAGCTTCATCAATGTTACCCACCAAATAAAAAGCTTGCTCGGGCAAAGCGTCTAATTCTCCAGATAGAATTAGTTGAAACCCTCTAATAGTTTCTGCAAGACCAACATATTTTCCTGGAGAACCAGTAAAGACTTCTGCCACAAAGAAGGGTTGTGATAAGAAACGCTCAATTTTTCGTGCTCTTGCTACAGTTAAACGATCCTCCTCGGATAACTCATCCAATCCAAGAATCGCTATAATGTCCTGAAGTTCTTTGTAACGTTGTGAAGTTTGCTTAACTCTTTGCGC
This sequence comes from Rhynchospora pubera, assembly GCA_028095005.1. Taxonomy (NCBI): domain Eukaryota; kingdom Viridiplantae; phylum Streptophyta; class Magnoliopsida; order Poales; family Cyperaceae; genus Rhynchospora; species Rhynchospora pubera. The sequence goes on from JAMFTS010000801.1 coordinate 17,187, forward strand.
AGTTTCATAATGTTCATTGCCAACAATTTTTGGTTGTAACATAGTTGATGTTGAATCTAAGGGACTCACTGCTGGATAAATACCTTTGGCAGCTAATGGTCTTGATAGTACAGTAGTAGCATCTAAATGTGCAAATGTTGTAGCAGGAGCAGGGTCTGTCAAATCATCCGCAGGTACATAAACTGCTTGGATTGAAGTTATAGCTCCTTTTTTCGTAGAAGTAATTCTTTCTTGCAAAGTACCCATTTCTGTACTAAGAGTCGGTTGATAACCAACCGCGGAAGGCATTCTACCTAACAAAGCAGATACCTCTGATCCTGCTTGGACGAAACGAAAGATATTGTCGATGAATAAAAGCACATCTTGTTTATTAACATCTCGGAAATATTCCGCCATAGTTAGGGCAGTTAAACCAACTCTCATACGAGCTCCCGGGGGTTCATTCATTTGACCATAGACTAGAGCCACTTTTGATTCGGAAAGATTTTTCTCATTAATCACCCCGGATTCTTTCATTTCAATATAGAGATCATTTCCTTCACGAGTACGTTCCCCTACTCCACCAAATACGGATACGCCTCCATGAGCTTTAGCAATGTTGTTGATCAATTCCATGATCAGTACTGTTTTACCTACTCCAGCTCCGCCGAATAATCCGATTTTTCCTCCACGGCGATAAGGAGCTAAAAGATCTACTACTTTAATACCTGTTTCAAAGATTGATAATCTTGTATCTAATTGTACAAAAGCAGGTGCAGATCTATGAATAGGAGATCTTGTATTAATATCTAAAGGGCCTAAATTATCAATAGGCTCACCAAGAACGTTGAAAATTCGTCCGAGGGTCGATCCACCAACTGGAACACTTAAAGCAGCCCCTGTATCAATCACTTCCATTCCTCTGGTTAAACCATCTGTAGCACTCATAGCTACAGCTCGAACTCGATTATTTCCTAATAACTGTTGTACCTCACAAGTTACATTAATCCCCTGACCAATTGTACCTCGACCCTTAACTACCAAAGCGTTATAAATATAAGGCATTTTTCCCGGGGGAAAAACAATATCGAGTACTGGGCCAATAATTTGAGCAATATGCCCTATATTTTGTGTGGAAATCGGAGGATTAGAAGTAGTAGGATTCATCATCATAAAAAAATTTCATTTTTTTTATTTATTTTCGCTAAATAAAATCAATATTTGCTAGCAAGCTGATCAATTAATTTAATAATTAATTGATTTTGAAATCATATTTGATTTCGTTAATACCACTAAAGCAATTATGATATTGCTTTAATCCAAGCAAAGTGTTTGCCTCTATTATGACATAGAGGCAAGGAGCAAAATGGACTTTTTAACTATTGGACTTTTTAACTATTGGACTTTTTAACTATTAAAAAAAAAAAATTTTAGGTTGATTCAAAAGTATCGGAATCAGTAGATTCCTTAGATTCTGTTGAATTTTCTGAATCTTCGGATTCTTTTGAATTTTCTGAATCTTCGGATTCTTTGTATTTTTCTGAATCTTCGGATTCTTTGTATTTTTCTGAATCTTCGGATTCTTTTGAATTTTCTGAATCTTCGGATTCTTTTGAATTTTCTGAATCTTCGGATTCTTTGTATTTTTCTGAATCTTCGGATTCTTTGTATTTTTCTGAATCTTCGGATTCTGTTGAATTTTCTGAATCTTCGGATTCTTTTGAATTTTCTGAATCTTCGGATTCTTTTGAATTTTCTGAATCTTCGGATTCTTTGTATTTTTCTGAATCTTCGGATTCTGTTGAATTTTCTGAATCTTCGGATTCTTTTGAATCAGTAGATTGGTTAGAAGTCTTCGATTTAACCAAATCGAGAAGTTCCAACCAATCATCATTTCGAGTCAAATAAAAAATGACAGCCAAGCCGCGATTGGACTCTCTATAAGCCACAGAGAGTGATTCGTTTCTCAAAGATTTCTCTAGATCAAAAAATCTTTTATATATAGAGCTTCTTATTGTGCTGTGGATTTCTTTATTTAAAAAAACGATTCGGTCGGAATATTGTTCTAAATTTTGTAACAGTCGAAGAAGGGTTCTTTGTAGATCTTCGAAATCATGTTGGAATTCAATCTCATAAGGATGAGGTTGAAAGTCCTTAAACTCGACTTCGATTTCTCGATTAAGTTTTTCAAAACAAACGAAAAGCTTCTCATAAAGAGAATCTGTCTCTTCAAAGGAGATCAAGAAATTTTTATGAATTTTCTTGATCCTGTCTAAACTCAGGATCTCACGTACTTTTTCGATCCATCTGGATCCATCTATGACTCCTTGTTTATAGAAATCATAATAAACAAGGACATCATATATGATGTGATGGATTTCGGCGGCCATGTGAATCATGGGCCTAAGGTTTTTACTGAATCTCAGTGAAAGAGATACATGCATAATGCCTCCTTTTTTCTTTTATTTTTTATGAGAATTTCATTTTATACAATAAATCGAAATGAAAACTACACTAAAGGATAAACAAAACAAGATCAACTAAAGGAAAATACTCAAAAAAAAAACATTGAGTATATTAGCCCACTTAGCTCAGTGGTTAGAGCATCGCATTTGTAATACGATAGTTATCGGTTCAATTCCTATAGCGGGCTTTTTTTCTATCAATTTTTACCATGGAAAAGGGAATATCCTACTGCTAAATTCTGCTTAGTTTCTTTTCCTTTAGGTAAAAAAAGGAGATGTTTTGAATCCTTGAATCATAGTCAACTCCCAATTCAAGATCAGATTATGACGTGTACCAAGGGCTATAACTTTGGTACGATTCTCGAAATTCGTACGGTTCTCGAAAAAATCAATCAAAAATTAAGGATACTCCCTCCCTTTACTATTTCCTATCGAAATAGTCGTCGGTTACATTAATTTATTCTAATGATGTTTTCTATCAATGTCAAGTGATCCGAAAATTCTAGATGTCGACTCAAAATAATGGAGTCTTCTAAATATAGAATTCTTTTTGATAGGATAAAAAAGAATTTCTTGGTATCCTAAATATAGGATACTTAAGTTGGTGAGTTGAAAAAGAAACAATCTAAATTTTTGATTTTTTTTTACGTTGAAATTATATCGGAGGAAAAGAAAATATGGATGTGATATCATCTTCCATTAAAACATATAATATTTGGTTCGAGATATCTGGTGTAGAAGTAGGCCAACATCTCTATTGGCAAATAGGAGGTTTACAAATTCATGCCCAAGTACTTATCACTTCTTGGGTTGTAATTGCTATCTTGTTAGTGTCAGTCATCATAGCTGTTCGAAATCCACAAACTATTCCGACTGATGGTCAGAATCTCTTTGAATATATTCTTGAATTTATTCGAGACTTGAGCAAAACTCAGATTGGAGATGAATATGGTCCTTGGATTCCATTTATAGGGACTATGTTCCTATTTATTTTTGTTTCGAATTGGTCGGGTGCTCTTTTACCTTGGAAAATCATAGAATTACCTCACGGGGAGCTAGCTGCCCCCACGAATGATATAAATACTACGGTTGCTTTAGCTTTACTCACGTCAGTGGCATATTTTTATGCTGGTCTTAGCAAAAAAGGATTGAGTTATTTCGAGAAATATATTAAACCAACTCCAATCCTTTTACCAATTAATATTCTAGAAGATTTCACAAAACCTTTATCTCTAAGTTTTCGACTTTTTGGAAATATATTAGCTGATGAATTGGTAGTTGTTGTTCTTGTTTCTTTAGTCCCTTTAGTAATTCCTATACCTGTCATGTTGCTTGGATTATTTACAAGCGGTATTCAAGCTCTTATTTTTGCAACCCTAGCAGCAGCTTATATAGGGGAATCCATGGAAGGTCATCATTGACTAGTTTTCGTCGAACGAAATAGTCTTTTTTTTTTTAGCTTATCTCAATACCTCTATTATTCAATAAAATCTGCTTGCTTGGTTTTAGAATTGAATTTTGAAATATACTAAACTAAGAATATACTATAATAGAAAAAATCAAACTTGATTTCTATAATATAGATAGAAAGCAACTCTATCATGAATAGAAAAGAAAGAGGAGATATCGAAAAAATTCGATACAATACAATAAAGTAATATTTTGGATTTGAAGTTCATTGTATCATTAACCATCTCTTTTTTTAGTGTGAGGAAATTACTATGAATCCAATTATTTCTGCCGCTTCCGTTATTGCTGCTGGATTGGCTGTGGGGCTTGCTTCTATCGGGCCTGGGATTGGTCAAGGCACTGCTGCAGGTCAAGCTTTAGAAGGTATTGCGAGACAACCAGAAGCAGAGGGTAAAATACGAGGCACTTTATTGCTTAGTCTAGCTTTTATGGAAGCTTTAACAATTTATGGACTGGTCGTGGCATTAGCGATTTTATTTGCGAATCCTTTTGTTTAATTCTGGCAATAAGAATTAAAAAGTCATTTAGCTTAGATTATCCATTTTTTTGTATTTTTCGAACTTGCAATTTTGTTTTATTTCTTCAAATTCTATTAAAAATTTCTTTTCACTTTTGAAGTGAAGGATTAAGTTATTTGTATTTGTTGAACCTTTATACTATAAAGGACTGATTTGAGGATGAGAGATTCCCAGATCGGCTCGCCCGTCCTTAGCTTAGTATAATGGAAACTTTTTTCTTATTTCTTTTCAGAATTTAGGAAAGATTTTAAGGGATAAGACAGACTTCATAATTCAAATGAGTTAATCTTAAATGAGATTAATAAATTGCTTTTTTTTGAAAAAAAAAAGAAATCGATCAAAAAAGGGTGAGTGAAGTGATAGAAAAAGAACTTTGTTTTTTGTTAGCCCTATCTATAAGAGGAGAACATATGAAAAATGTAACCGATTCTTTCATTTTCTTGGACCGCTGGTCATTCGCCGGGAGTTTCGGGTTTAATACCGATATTTTAGCAACAAATCTAATAAATCTAATTGTAGTGATTGGTATATTAGTTTTTTTTGGAAAGGGAGTGTGTGCGAGTTGTTTATTTCAAAAAAAAGTTGGATTCATCCGGCTCCACTTCCTTTTTTTTAAGGAAAAGGGTGTACGATCTCGACGAATTACTTCTGAATAAATTCAGAAATCATATAGAAGAACTATAGCATTTCGTGATTTATTGGTAAATTCACTTTGATTCTCTATCAAAACCAATCAAATTTGAGATCTTTAACATGGTTAAAGCTAAACTGCTTGAAGTCCGGGCAAAATGGTACTCTTTCTACGACTACGTTGGCCACGCCTCCGTGAGTATCCAAATAGTTGAAAAATGCATAATTGATATTTATTTGATATAAGACACTCATATCGATAAAAACATTTGAACCGTTTACTGGAAAGAAAATAAGTCAACACCTTCTTTTTTATCCAATGCCGAATTGACGACCTACTTTATAAAAAAAAAGAGAAATTTTTTGGATTGGAAAAAAAAGATAAAATCGAATTTTCAATTTACTTTTTTCTATTTATTTCATTTTAATGAAAGGTTTTTGAATTCAAAAAAACAAAGAAAAAGGGAGCAAGTATCAATAAAGAAAGAAACAACTTTGCTGACAGTTATCTATTTTTGTATGGTCAGAAGAGTCCTCTTAACTAATTAATTAAACTAATTAATTATATATTCTGATCTTTTATCAGTTTGAATATGTTTGAATATAAACAAAAAAGAGAGGGTAGGCTCATTAGATTCAAAAAAGAATATGGAAATATTCTTCATCAATAATTAAGAATTGAGCGTGAGAGCCAAATGAATCGAAAGATTCATGTTTGGTTTGGGAAGAGATCATGATAATTTTGAATTATCATGGTAAGATAATCTACTTTCATTAAATGATTTATTAGATAATCGAAAACAGAGAATCTTGAGCACTCTTCGTAATTCAGAAGAATTACGTAAAACAGCTATTGAGCAGCTTGAAAAGGCTCGAATTCGTTTACAGAAAGTGGAACAGGAAGCAAATGAGTATCGAATGAATGAATACTCTGATCTGGAACGAGACAAACAAAATTTGATTCAAATTGGTTATGATCGTTTGGAACAATTCGAAAATAATAAAAAAGAAACCCTTGCTTTTGAACAAGAAAGAGCGAGAAATCAAATCCAACAACGAGTTCTGCAACAAGCCTTACAAAGAGCTCTAGGAACTTTAAAAAGTTCCTTAAATAGTGAGTTACACTCTCGTATGATTCGTGCTAATATTGCCATTCTCAGTGCTATAGAATGGCAGAAATAAAATAACTGATTAGCCCTTAAACTTTTACTTTAGGTTCAAACTTAGGCACTACTTTTTGTCTCTTTGTTTTCGAAAAAGAATAAAGAAAGACTAATGGGAACTCTTCGAGCCGACGAAATTAGTAATATTATCCGTGAACGTATTGAACAATATAATAGAGAAGTCAAGATTGTGAATACCGGTACTGTACTTCAAGTAGGTGATGGTATTGCTCGTATTTATGGTCTTGATGAAGTCATGGCAGGTGAATTAGTAGAATTTGAAGAGGGTACAGTAGGTATTGCTCTGAATTTGGAATCCAAAAATGTTGGCGTCGTATTAATGGGTGATGGTTTGAAGATAAAAGAGAGAAGCTCTGTAAAAGCAACAGGAAGAATTGCTCAGATACCTGTTAGTGAAGCTTATTTAGGTCGTGTTATAAATGCTTTGGCTCTTCCTATTGATGGAAGAGGCCCAATTCCAGCTTCTGAATCCCGGTTAATTGAATCCCCTGCGCCTGGTATTATTTCGAGACGTTCTGTATATGAGCCCCTTCAAACCGGGCTTATTGCTATTGATGCAATGATCCCTATCGGACGGGGTCAGCGAGAATTAATTATTGGGGACAGACAGACTGGTAAAACAGCAGTAGCCACAGATACGATCCTCAATCAAAAAGGTCAAAATGTAATATGTATTTACGTAGCTATCGGTCAAAAAGCATCTTCTGTGGCTCAAGTAGTGACTACTTTCCAGGATACAGGAGCCATGGAATACACTATTGTCGTAGCTGAAATGGCGGATTCACCTGCTACATTACAATACCTCGCTCCTTATACGGGAGCGGCTCTGGCTGAATATTTTATGTACCGTGAACGTCACACTTTAATAATTTACGATGATCTCTCTAAACAAGCACAAGCTTATCGCCAAATGTCTCTTCTATTAAGAAGGCCTCCCGGTCGTGAAGCTTATCCAGGAGATGTTTTTTACTTGCACTCACGCCTTTTGGAACGAGCTGCTAAATTAAGTTCTCGTTTAGGTGAAGGAAGTATGACTGCTTTACCAATAGTTGAGACTCAATCTGGAGATGTTTCAGCCTATATTCCTACTAATGTAATTTCTATTACAGATGGACAAATCTTTTTATCTGCTGATCTATTCAATGCTGGAATCCGACCTGCTATTGATGTGGGTATTTCTGTTTCCAGAGTAGGATCTGCAGCTCAAATTAAAGCTATGAAACAGGTAGCTGGAAAATTAAAATTGGACCTAGCCCAATTCACAGAGTTGGAGGCTTTTTCACAATTCGCTTCTGCCCTTGATAAAACTACTCAGAATCAATTGGCAAGAGGTCGACGATTACGCGAATTACTTAAACAATCCCAATCAGAGCCTTTAACAGTGGAAGATCAGGTAGCCACTATTTATACAGGAACCAATGGATATCTTGATGTCTTAGAGATTGGACAGGTAAGGCTTTTTCTTGAAAAGCTGCGTATCCGTTTAAAAAATAAGAAACCTGGATTTCAAGAAATTATATCTTCTACAAAGATATTTACCGAGGAGGCAGAAGTCCTTTTGAAGGAAGCTATTCAGGAAGAAATCAAAGTCTTTGTGGTTCAGGAACAACCATAAATGGATCATTTGGAGTTCTTAGTATAAGGCTAAGAACTGAGAAATACTTGTAGTTTTGAATTGTTCAAAAACGATTTTTTTATTTGTATAGTTTTAATAAAAATAGATGAAAAAAAATTGCGTCCAATAGGATTTGAACCTATACCAAAGGTTTAGAAGACCTCTGTCCTATCCATTAGACAATGGACGCTTTTCATACCTATTTTTTTCTTGTTTTAATAAGAAAAAATTCTCTATAAAACCTTTTCCAATTTTAATAAATTGGAAAGAAAAGATGCATATAAAAGCTTATGATCCATATATAAGAGATATATAAGCGGGTAGCGGGAATCGAACCCGCATCGTTAGCTTGGAAGGCTAGGGGTTATAGTCGACGTTGATTTATCATTTTGAACGTCTCTAATTCAAAACCGAACATGAGATTTTTGTTTCATTCGGCTCCTTTATGGAAAATTGGTTGATGGATTCTCGAATCCATCAGATCCATAACATCTATGTCAGCTTTTCTCTATGACATCTCAAATTATCCGCTTTTTAGATGATCCCTCTGAATAAGAGAGAGTTATTATATCAACTCTCTCTAGTCTAGTTACTTCGTTCTCTATTTTGATTTGTATGATCTTCAGGAAAAGATCAGAGTTTCCACCGAGCTATAATATGTTTCTAGTTCTAGCAAATTAGAACCGTCATTTTTGAGCTATTTTGCTTCAAAAAATTCTTTTTTCTAATCAAGAAATCGAAGATCTAGTTACGATTGGAAATCAACTTTTGCATCTTTATCCATAGATCCTTTCCTTATACTTTGTAAAAGGTGGATACAGTGAAATCCAATTCCAAATTATGCTTCACGACTTATATCCAAAATTTTTTGGATATCCAATTTCCAAAAATTTTGAATCAAAATCCGGATAATGTATATGTTTCCTCAAACACAATATCCTATTGAGAGGAAAAGGACAAAACCTTATTTTATAAATAGAAATAAACTTTTTTGATCCCTTAACTTTTAAGGTTTTCAATAGAACGAATCACACTTTTACCACTAAACTATACCCGCTATATGTTCATTATATAGCATATATACACTATTTGTCGAATAAAAAAATGAAATAGGATAAAGATAGCATTCAAATCGTAAGATTTACGACTTTGCTATGTATTTCGTTTGCACGTAGAAAATCAATCAAATAAATCGAGTTGCACTTTTTTGAAAAAAAAAAATTCAATATATATGTTGAATATAACATAAAAATATCGAATTATATTATATGCTAGTTACATGACTTATTTGTTAATAAGTCATTACTCAATAAACAAAGGTTTTGATTCCATATGTATGAATCCTTTATGAAAGGTCGACTATCAAAATGATAGATTTTTTCTATGTTTATGATTTTTTTCACGTTTTTTCAACTTCACTACGAATCCCACATATTTGATCAGATAGATCTGATCTTATAATAAGGAATTCTATTAAAGTTTTATATCAATTTGATCGAAAAATGTTCTTCTATTTCGAACTCACTATATCTCATATAACAAAGAAACCGCGTTTCATATATGAAACGTTTTCATATGTTTTGATTCCTGACTAACTAAATAAAGAGTTATCTTTGAATTGAAAAAAGAAAAAAAGGAATGGGATATAGAATGCAAAAATGAATTCTATTTAGTAATTTAGTAATAATCATCCTTCTAGGTATGAAGGATGGCACAGAAATATGAAAATGAGAATTTCTATTGTTGTTGCTGTTTCAACAAGAAACATTTTTTTTGAAAAAAAAAAAATATATTTGATTTCTTTTTGATATCCAAAAAGAGTTTGGTCCTGATGACCCATCAGGGATTCCTTCAACTAGGGATAGAGAAAAAAAAGGCCTGGTCAGTATTTAACCAGACCAGGCTGGGGTTCCGTAAAAAAGAAAATGAAGTAAAACAAAGAAAGTAATTCAAAATCCTTTTTTGATTAGTAGATATGAATTTGAATATTATATATTCAAGAATATAATACAGGAAAGTAGATTTCCTAATCCTAATTAAAGTAGATTTCCTAATCTACTACAGTTGTACTTTTTCTTTCTAATCAAATACAATAGAAAAACAAGAATTTTTCTCAATCTTTATTTCATATATCATATCCCAACACAGATAAAATCATTGATTTTTCATGAATTTGGGGAGATGGCTGAGTGGACTAAAGCGGCGGATTGCTAATCCGTTGTACAAGTTATTTGTACCGAGGGTTCGAATCCCTCTCTTTCCGCTCTCTCTTATGATTTAATATTTTTGAATTCAGAGGAATCAAAATCCCCTCTGATTGTATCATAAGAAATTTTTTGAAATATTAATTCAAAAAAAGTGAAGAAAAACTAAGAATCTTTTGGTTTTATTTCCTCACGCCCAGGATTACGCCCTGGATCATTAGATAAAAATCCGAAGATAAAAAGGGAAACAAAGAATATAACTACTGTGTAAACAAAAAGTTTGAGAGTAAGCATTCTAAAATCTTCAAGATTTTTTTTTGTTTTTTAGGGAATAAGTTACCTTTCCTTACGATATACAAACCCTTGTTTTCTTATGTTCAAAAAAGAAAGATTTTTTCTTTTTTAAGAATTTTTTCTCGTATTTATTAAGAATTCGCTATTTTCGAAACCGAAAGATTTATACTCATTGGAAGATCAGAACAGACAGATCAAAAATCAAAAAGCTGATTCCATTTTTTTGCTGCAATGATGAATTGCATATTCATTTCGATTTTGGAAAGAACTCTTTGGAAGTAACCTTCATAAAAAATATAAGGCAGCTTTTATTATCCATTTTTCGAATTGATTTAGTAAAATATTGACTAAATCATCGAAAACTTACAGCAGCTTGCCAAACAAAAGCTAAGAGAAAAAAGAGTAGAGGTATAACAGGCATAATATCTACAATTGGATTGAAAATCGCATAAGCTTCAGGCAATTTGGCGAAGAAAGAACTACTCGGATAAAGGACAGAATTAAGACAGATACAGATTAAACTAAAGAAATGAAGCATAAAAAGATTTCGTTTTTGTAGATTAGATAATTTTGTGAATTATTTTTTTAAGATAAGGGAAAAATGAGAAAAACAGGTTTCAAAATCCTTCTTTTTCTTCATGTTTTTCCAAAATCAAAAATCCTTCTCTCCATTCTCATTTGAGAATAAGAATACAAGGATTTCTCCTTTCATACAATATCTTAATTCTATTCTATAGAATGATCAATCAAATTTGGGATTCTATCCTATTCTATCCTATATTCTCTCTATTATTATCTACATGTGTTAAAATAATATGTATTTGCATATTCTGACTAGCTGTTGTTTTGAAAAACAAAGCATAAGATTTGAGTTTAGGAGAAAAGGGCCTTCCTTGGATTTGAACCGATAACTTTTGGTTTCGCAAATCTTTTTCTATAATTTGAAAATACAATATAGGGAAAGGGCTAGTATGATTTCCAAGAATGAGAGCTAAGGTTATTGTCTAAGTCTATCTATCGTTGACCTTTCTCTAGAATAGAATCGGCTGAATAAATCTAAGAGACGATGGTTTACCTTGCAACGAATATCACTTTATCCGTCAATTATTTTTTGAATTTGCATCACA
>JAMFTS010000798.1:0-27500 GCA_028095005.1 Rhynchospora pubera
ATTCATTTATTTCTCCCGCTTTGGCTTTGGCCATTTCATGTAACAGGATTGTACGGTCCTGGAATATGGGTGTCCGATCCTTATGGACTAACTGGAAAAGTGCAAGCTGTAAATCCAGCTTGGGGTGTGATGGTTTTGATCCTTTTATTCCAGGAGGAATAGCCTCTCATCATATTGCAGCGGGTACGTTAGGCATATTAGCAGGTTTATTCCATTTGAGTGTCCGCCCGCCTCAACGTCTATACAAAGGATTACGTATGGGCAATATTGAAACAGTACTCTCCAGTAGTATTGCTGCTGTTTTTTTTGCAGCTTTTGTTGTTGCAGGAACCATGTGGTATGGTTCAGCAACTACCCCAATCGAATTATTTGGTCCTACTCGTTATCAATGGGACCAGGGATACTTTCAACAGGAAATATATCGAAGAGTTAGCGCTGGGGCTAGCCGAAAATCTGAGTTTATCAGAAGCTTGTCTCAAATTCCTGAGAAAATAGCTTTTATGATTACATTGGTAATAATCCGGCAAAAGGAGGATTATTAAGAGCAGGTTCAATGGATAACGGAGATGGAATAGCAGTTGGATGGTTAGGGCACCCCCTTTTTAGAGATAAAGAAGGTCGAGAGCTTTTTGTACGTCGTATGCCTACTTTTTTTGAAACATTTCGCGGTAGTTTTGTAGATGACGACGGGATTGTGAGGGCCGATGTTCCTTTTAGAAGGGCAGAATCAAAATATAGTGTTGAACAAGTAGGTGTAACTGTTGAGTTCTATGGTGGTGAACTTAATGGAGTCAGTTATTCAGATCCTGCTACTGTTAAAAAATAAGCTAGACGTGCCCAATTAGGTGAGATTTTTGAATTAGATCGAGCTACTTTGAAATCTGACGGTGTTTTTCGCAGTAGTCCAAGGGGTTGGTTTACTTTTGGACATGCTACATTCGCGTTGCTTTTCTTTTTTCGGACACATTTGGCATGGCGCTAGAACCTTGTTCAGAGATGTTTTTGCTGGTATTGATCCAGATTTGGATGTTCAAGTGGAATTCGGAACATTCCAAAAAGTTGGAGATCCAACTACAAAGAGACAAGCAGTTTGATACAGCATTATTGTAGTATATTTCTATCTTCTTTTTTTTGTTCATGAGATACAAAAAAAAGAAATCTTGACTTGAATCATCATCTTCTCTTTGATTCTTTTTCTTTATACGATAAATGATCGATCTTAAATGAATAGGTGTGGAAGCTATAATCGTAAACTAAACCACCGATCGAATCTATGGAAGCATTGGTTTATACATTCCTTTTAGTTTCGACTTTAGGGATAATCTTTTTCGCTATCTTTTTTCGAGAACCACCTAAGGTTCCAACTTAAAATCAAAAAATAACAGAATTTTTGATTGAATCAAAGTAATGGGCCTCCCAGGAGACTCATTACTTTGATTCAATCAATTAATCCCCATGTTCTTCGAATGGATCTCTTAGTTGTTGAGAGGGTTGCCCAAAAGCGGTATATAAGGCATACCCAGTAAAGCTTACAAGTAAACCAGATATAAAGATCGCGACTAGGGTTGCTGTTTCCATTTTTCAAAAATTCCAGAATGGATTATAAGATCGTTTATTTAGAAGTACAACAGAATAGTATATAAAGTCAACAGATGTTAACCAATCATTATTGAATAGAATAGAATTTATGGCTACACAAACCGTTGAAGATAGTTCTAGATCTGGACCAAGACGAACTCCTGTAGGAGATTTATTAAAACCTTTGAATCAGAATATGGTAAAGTAGCTCCGGGTTGGGGTACTACACCACTTATGGGAGTTGCAATGGCTCTATTTGCTGTATTCCTATGTATTCTTTTGGAAATTTACAACTCTTCTGTTTTATTAGATGGAATCCCTAGGAGTTAGGCTTTTCAAAACTATGAGGTTTTGGTCTTTTCAGTAACGAAAAAATGACTATTCATTCAAAATTTTTGATTTCTAAAGATTTTGGTAGTTCGACCGTGGAATTTATCTGTTTCGGTATTTTTGGAAAATGAGTGTGTGACTTGTTGTAATTGATCCTATGGATAATACATAGAACAAATAAATCTGTTATCTCTATGAATTCAACCTCGTCAGATATTTCTTCTAGTATCTGGAACACGAAATAAAATAGACCAAGACAAAATGAAACTATGATTCATACCTATTATTCAGTCAGACCTCGTAACCGAACTCAAAAAAATGGGAATATATTAACTATGATAGTGATTTCATAAATCAAATGAATTATACTTCGTAAGATTTTGATTTTGACCAAAGGAAACTCTTTCTATAGATCTTGTTGAGTCAAGTCATTCTATCTAATCTATTTTTGAAAAAGTGATCAATCAAAGGATTCTTACTCAGAGAATCTTTGAGTTTAACTTGAGAAGAAATCATCGTGGTTCTAGTATGAATCTGAGGTTTCAAGTGATTCATAGGATCTCAACAAGAGAATTCCTATCAATTAGTAAAATTGAAGAAGTCTGATTTATGTACAGAAAACAATAAATCCAATGAAGAATCAAAATTCAAAATAGGAGGAGAAGATTCAAAAGGCCTGTAACAATCCACATAAAAAAGATAAATGAGCCAACTTGATATTTTTTGGCATTTTAATCACAAAGATCAAATTACGGATTTTATTACTTCATATGTTCGTTCAAATCCACCAAATGGTTAATTCAGTTTTAACCTATTTATTCAATATCCGTTGAAATCCCTATTTTTGTGTTTCAGCTTGAGCCGTATGAAATGAAATTTTCATATACGGTTCTCAGAGGGGGAGTCGTCTACCCGGGGTTACCTATCTCAATAAAGTATATGATTGGTTTGAGGAACGTCTCGAGATTCAGGCGATTGCAGATGATATAACTAGTAAATATGTTCCTCCTCATGTTAATATATTTTATTGTTTAGGGGGGATCACACTTACTTGTTTTCTAGTACAAGTAGCTACAGGTTTTGCTATGACTTTTACTACCGTCCTACTGTTACAGAAGCTTTCTCTTCTGTCCAGTATATAATGACTGAGGCCAACTTTGGCTGGTTAATTCGCTCGGTTCATCGGTGGTCAGCGAGTATGATGGTTCTAATGATGATCCTACACGTATTTCGTGTGTATCTCACAGGTGGTTTAAAAAACCCCGCGAATTAACTTGGCTTACAGGTGGGTTTTGGCTGTATTAACAGCATCTTTTGGTGTAACCGGTTATTCCTTACCTTGGGACCAAATTGGTTATTGGGCAGTTAAAATCGTAACTGGTGTACCTGAAGCCATCCCACTAATCGGATCACCTTTAGTGGAGTTATTACGTGGAAGTGCTAGTGTTGGTCAATCCACCTTGACTCGTTTTTACAGTTTACATACTTTTGTGTTGCTCTTCTTACTGCTGTATTTATGTTGATGCACTTTCTAATGATACGTAAGCAAGGAATTTCAGGTCCTTTATAAAGAAAACATAACATCAATATTTTCAATTGATCATATATCCTATTGGGGAGGATAAAAGGATTTCATTGCTATATATATGGTTTTTTTTGAAAAAAAAAATCACACATGTTATTTAGATACTTCTCTTCAACATAGAGTCTTCTATTCCGTAGCTAATACGACTAGTTGAAGTGAATTTTGCAAAGAAAGGATGGATTATGGAGTGTGTGACTTGAACTATTGATTTAGCCATGCGGATACATGATATGATTTTCTCCGCCACGTTATAAATCACAACCAAAGGTGTCTCCGGATCCAGCCAAGACCTACGTAACCCTTTACTATTATTTATGTAGTAAAAGATAGGCGGTTCACTTAAAGAGAATATTCTCTATGATCATACCTGAATAATGTCATTCATAAACAGGCTCTGTAAGATCTGTAAAATAAAATGAAATGATGTGGCATGATTCAAATTTCTGTCTATTCCATTTCTGAATTTCATCTACTCTACTTCATTATTTTAGTATAGAAATGCATTCATTTCCCTTTGCATTGATCTCTATCTATCATACTATCAGAGTGAAAGAAGGGATCTAAGGAAGAATATAGGTTAGATTTTTTTAGTAACAAGTAAATACTTTGTATGGAAAAAATCAAGATATTTTATCGAGAAAAACCAATCAAGAGACATGAGACAATCCAAAAAGCGCTTGATCATGATCAATTTTGTAAGCCTACTTGGACAGTGAGCATTTCCTTCGAAAAAAAATTCGAATTTGTTGCAATCCCTGTTGGAATTGTAACTTTTGAAAATGGGATCGTATAAACTCTTATCATGGAGTCTTATATACATTAATATATAATTAGACATTCGATATTGGTTTGATTCTTTTGAGTCTTGCTCGAGCCGGATGATCAAAAATTATCATGTCCGGTTCCTTCGGGGGATGGATCTATACACAAAAATTCACCTATCCTAATAACAAAAAAACCTGACTTGAATGATCCTGTGTTAAGAGCAAAATTAGCTAAAGGGATGGGACATAATTATTATGGGGAACCCGCATGGCCCAACGATCTTTTATATATTTTTCCTGTAGTAATTCTAGGTACTATTGCATGTAACGTAGGTTTAGCGGTTTTAGAACCATCCATGATTGGTGAACCGGCGGACCCTTTTGCAACTCCTTTGGAAATCTTACCTGAATGGTACTTTTTCCCCGTGTTTCAAATACTTCGTACAGTACCCAATAAGTTATTGGGCGTTCTTTTAATGGTTTCAGTACCATTGGGATTACTGACAGTACCTTTTTTGGAGAATGTCAATAAATTCCAAAATCCATTTCGCCGACCAGTAGCTACAACGGTTTTTTTTAATCGGTACCATAGTCGCACTTTGGTTAGGTATTGGAGCCACATTGCCTATTGATAAGTCCTTAACTTTAGGTCTTTTTTAAATGGATTCGTGAAGTATTTATTATGGTGTAGATATGTAAGGAATAGTTACTTCAAACTAATTATTCCTGACATACATTATTTTGAATATGAATCATTCCGCGAAAAAAAAGAAGCTTTGTATCAAAGATGAAAAGATTTCTTCTTTTTCTAATGTCAAAAAACATTAGAAAAAGAAGAGAAAGGCTTTTAATGGATTCAAAATAAAAACTTTTTATTTATTTATACCTAGAGCAGCTCCTCAAAATCTCATTTAGCGCTATTAGCCTCGTAGCTATTTCTAGCAGTGCCTCCATATTCAAATGAAATATATTCTTGCAGTTGTTCGAAGAAAACTCAACAAACAAGTCTTGGATCGTAGTGATCCCGGCTTTTTCAATAAGTGAACTGGTTTCGAGTGAAAAGTGTAATTGGTCAACAAAAAGAGAATCCCATGGGATTCTTACTTTCCCTTGAGTTTTTTTCCTTTTTAAAAGTTCTGTTTCTGTGAAGTCAAGGAAACTTTCGTATCTTGCGACTATTTCCTTTAGCGTTTTTTCATAGCTAAGGAGGAACACAGGCAAATTACAGGTCTCTTGATTTCTTGTCAAATCAATGTTCACATCCTCTTCTTCTGGATGTAGAAAATGACTAAATAATCCAATCAAATTCATAGAAGCGTCACGAATTGCTTCTTTAGGAGTTAAACTTCCATTGGTCCATATTTCAAAAAAAAGTATCTCTGCGTCTTTATTTCCATTTCCAAACTTATGAATCGTATAATTAGCATTTATAACAGGCATGGGTATATTCTCTACAAAATAACTCCCATCTTTATTTTGCGATTTATCTATGCTTTCCTTTTGAAAATCAGAAAATCTAGATCTCTCGATTGTCAATTCTATCGAGAAATCTTTATTTTCTTTTGTACAAAATAAGTATCCGTATTTATCTACTATTTTTAGAGTAGGCGGTAGGTTTTCGATGTGATGAGCAACTACTATTGGATCTGGATTATTCGCTCTCACACGAATGGATGCTTTGATAACTTTATCTGTAAAACCCCTCAATACAACATTTGAAAAATTGGATAGGATTTGATGGACATTTTCAAAAATACCTTCTATATTACCATATTCAGAAGGTATATTCACATTCTTAAATTTCACGCGTCTGACAGCTGTGACTTTTGTCTCTAACAGTAGAGCTTTTCGCATGGTAATACCAATACACTCAGCTTGACCTTTCGGAAGTGGGAATAGAATGAAACGACCATAATGTAAACATACATTATGTATATATGAATCAATACACTTCCACTGTGGTTTTAGAGCCGATTCTTGTAAATATCTTTGCATCAATTCTTCTAAAAACACATTATCTCCTTTTTTTGCCATAATCTCTCCTTTTTTGAACATAAAATACAAAGAGGTAGATTAGAATAACCCGATGGAAGCGTTATGATCATACCATAACTCCAATTTCTTCCTTATGAGTCCTAGTATTAATCAGGATTCGAGTTCTTAATCTTCCTATGGTACGGTAGGAATATACCATACCAATTCATTACGGGATGAAATCCCTTTGATAGAGATCCAATTCCGATAGACTCATGGAACGTTCTCATTAGCGTGTATCTAGTAGGAATTCGACTTTGAAATAGATGGACACAAAATCATTCAGATCATTCAGGATCTTCTCTTATTTTCTTCTTTTTGTTTCTTGCGTATTATGCGATCGGCAATACCAGAAGCTTGGGCTTCTGTTGCGGACATATAAGTATCTCTTTCCAGATCATTCTGGATCTCATTTATGGGTCTGCCTGTATTTTGTGAATACATATCCGCAATAACCTCACGAAGTCTAAACAGTTCTTCTGTTTCCCTTTCTATTTCACGTGGAGTGCCTATAAAAGGGGCAGTCCGAGGTTGGTGAATCATAATCCTAGCGTGAGGCAATGCGAATCGTTTAGTCTTTGTTCCTCCGGCCAAAATTAAAGATGCACCTGATGCAGCTAATCCCATACCTATTGTACGCACATCAACCCTACCTTGCACATGTTTTATAACAATAGGTATTGATGATAGTGTGTCTCCACCCGGAGAGTGTATATACAAAGAAATATCACGATCATCTTGTTGACTCAGATATGCCCATTGGTATACCAAAAGTCCCCACCGACTGGGGATTTTCAAAGGAGAAAAAAAGGATTGGGTTTACGTAAACCACCCACTTATTGTTCACAGCAAAATCCTTTTTCTATGTAAAGAGATTACGGGCGTTTGGGTTGATCAAGTTATCGGTCTGTGGGCATACTTCCTCCTCTTTCAGTTATTCTTTTCTCTGCCTAGTTCAATCAATAACAAAATGGATTACTCCAATATATCAGATATCGATTCCAATGGCTTTTGCTACTATAACCTTCCCAACCACGATTCTTGCTTTTCCCCTATTTGACCTTTCCATAAAGATAAAGAATTTTATCTTAAACAACAAAATAGTGGGTTCCATCGTTTCTATGGTTACGCCTCGAACGGTGAGGTCCTCTGTGGCTTATTTTTTCATTGATAATCATTTTAAACACGTCTTCTTTTAGGAGGCCGGCATCCATTATGTGGGATAGGTGTTACATCACGTATGAAACTTAATTTTACACCACTATGAGCAATCGTTCTTAATGCTGTAGCTCTTCCGGCACCGCCACCTTTTATCTTAATTGCTGCTCGTTCCATACCCAGTTTCACTAACATATAAATAGCATTTTTTGTTGCTATTTGAGCAGCATAGGGTGTTTTTCTTTTTGGACCTTTGAATCCAGAAGTACCAGCGGAATCCCAAGAAACTACCTGACCCCCCCAATCTGTAACAGTTATAATTGTATTATTACAACTTGTTTTAATATGAATAAGTCCTTTTTTGATTTTACGTTTTATAGTTTTATATAAACGACGAGAACGTACAAACATGAAACGCCGATTCATGCGTGGAATCGAAATTCTACGTTTAGCTTTTTTCATATTTTATTATCTTTCGAAAGTATGAATTTTCAATCTCAATTCAAAAAAGATACAGAGATATCCATTTCATATTTTAAAGGATCCTTTCCTTTTTTTTTAGTTGAGTTGGGATTCAAATATCTTTTTTGAAACCTAACCCAATTTCATTCAAATTAGAAAAAAACTTGTTAGTGTAAACTCTTTGAATTCTTATTGTATCATGATTCTCACATATTGTATAGTATACATGAGAAAGTATATATGATAAATTCAGTCAAAAAGACTGAATGCGCATTTAATATCTAAATTAAATGAATAAAATATTCTTTTTTGTTTCTCTAGTGTCTCAAATTTTTGCTATTGAAAATAGCAACATAACTCTCCGATTTTTCTCATCTACATCTATTCGAATTGGATAGACAAATTTCGATCAGATTTTTTTTTCATTTTTTTTTTTCAAAGGATTGAAACCCTGGAGGTTTTTTATACAGGATTTCGTATCTACTTTTGAGATTCAAAATTTTATTTTGATTCAAAGGAAAGAACCCATGTAACTTCAATAATTCACTAAGAACACCTTTTAAAAGATTACGCGGTACAATTAAATCCAATGAGCCTTTTTCAAATAAGTATTCAGCTTCCTGTACACCTTCAGGTACAATGATTTTCATTACTTCTTCAATTACTCTTTTACCTGCAAATGCAATATATGCATCTGGTTCGCCAATAATTATATCGCCAAGCATTCCAAAACTGGCTGTAACACCACCTGTTGTAGGCGATGTAAGAAGTGACACTAAAAGTAAATTTTGACTTACTTGATAGTCCAATAAAGCCGAAGAAATTTTAGCCATCTGCATTAAGCTGAAAGTTCCTTCTTGCATACGAGCTCCTCCGGAAGCACAGGAAATGATGAGGGGCAAGCATTTATTGGTAGCATATTCAATTAAACGGGTTATTTTTTCACCTACTACTGATCCCATACTTCCTCCAATAAATTGAAAATCCATAACCGCAAGTGCTACAGGGATACCGTCGAGTTGACCTATTCCTGTTTGAACAGCGTCAGTCAAACCTTTTTCTTTTTGATAGAAATCAACTTTATCCATGTAAGGTATATCTTGTTCTGATTCTTTGAATTCTTCAGAATCTTCGGATTCTGTTGAATTTTCTGAATCTTCGGATTCTTTGTATTTTTCTGAATCTTCGGATTCTGTTGAATTTTCTGAATCTTCGGATTCTTTGTATTTTTCTGAATCTTCGGATTCTTTGTATTTTTCTGAATCTTCGGATTCTGTTGAATTTTCTGAATCTTCGGATTCTGTTGAATTTTCTGAATCTTCGGATTCTGTTGAATTTTCTGAATCTTCGGATTCTTTGTATTTTTCTGAATCTTCGGATTCTGTTGAATTTTCTGAATCTTCGGATTCTTTGTATTTTTCTGAATCTTCGGATTCTTTGTATTTTTCTGAATCTTCGGATTCTGTTGAATTTTCTGAATCTTCGGATTCTGTTGAATTTTCTGAATCTTCGGATTCTGTTGAATTTTCTGAATCTTCGGATTCTTTGTATTTTTCTGAATCTTCGGATTCTGTTGAATTTTCTGAATTTTGATTAGCATCTTTATTATCAGCAGAAGCAAGATTTTTTTCTTTTTCTTCTATTTCTGCTTTTGTTTCTATTTCTTCTATAAGAAATAGTTCCGCTAATTCTTTTAGCGTGTATTTCTTTGCAATAGATTGGTCTGCAGTGGATTGGTCTATATTTGTGAATTGGTCTATATCTGCAGTGGATTGGTCTGTATTTGTGAATTGGTCTATATCTGCAGTGGATTGGTCTGCAGTGGATTGGTCTATATTTGTGAATTGGTCTATATCTGCAGTGGATTGGTCTGT
Source organism: Rhynchospora pubera (assembly GCA_028095005.1). NCBI lineage: Eukaryota > Viridiplantae > Streptophyta > Magnoliopsida > Poales > Cyperaceae > Rhynchospora > Rhynchospora pubera. Next base: position 9,786 of record JAMFTS010000798.1, read on the forward strand.
ATTTGTGAATTGGTCTATATCTGCAGTGGATTGGTCTGTATTTGTGAATTGGTCTATATTTGTATAAGTTTGCTCCATAGTAGATTTCTCTGGATCTGTGCCCTCTGGATCTAGATCCTCTGAATCTGAGGGAAGAGAATTGATGAGGTCTTCAAGTTTTTTTTTGTGTATTCGTAATTGTTTCTTTAGTTTTTCCATTATTTCATCAGATGTAATATCTGGAATTCCTGCTATGATTCTTAAATGGTTTCTTATCTCAAAGACGGTTTCTAGGATTTCATCACTTGTACAATCTTCAAGTCCTAAATACTTGAGTAATTCTTCGTTTATAGGAGAAAGGTCCAAATTTTTTTGCTCTAAGTAATCTTCATTATCTAAGAATAATAGTCTATCAAAAAAAGGTTTCGAATCTTTTTCTTTGATTTCTTTTCTAAGAATCTTATCATAGGGGTCAATAGAAACCAAGGTCTCATTCGTAGGATCCCAAGTGCCCAAATCAATCAAAGATTCGATTCGGTCGGAACTCTCCATTGGTAAATGAAATGCACAATTTTTACAAATATATTTATTTTTTTGTGCCCATTGCTTGTAAACGGATCTCTCACAATTTTTACAAGAAGTCCATAAATGAGCGTATGGCGCAAATACATTCGCTGCGCTTTGGAAGGATGTATTCTTTGGAGATGCATTATCTCCTAAACTTGCATTATTGTCACTCGACAAGTTTACTGAATGGATATTCTCTGAATTCTCAGAAGGAGTTTTCTTGTTATTAGTTATTTTACAAGTCGATGGGTTGTTATCATTAAAATAATATTTCAAAGCTTTCTTAGCAATACGAAAAATCTTTTTGACTTTGTTAGAATACAAATTGATTTCGTTATCATAGGAGTAAGTATTCCTATTAATATAACTATATGTTTTTTTGAATCTTAAAACTAGAAAACCTTTAAGTAAAATAGGATGTGTCTTTAGCAATATCCAAAAAGGCGCAACATTGTTTTTCCTATATTCGGGTTTTCTAAAAGTACGAAAATGATAGTCAAGATAGCTGTTCTCTACATGATGATATTTAATGCCATAAATATCATCATGGCATAGAGCACCATCGGTTAATCTAGAGTAACGATAATCAAAACATATATCATGATCCTTTTTTTTTAAAAAGTCATAATATATAGCATGACTATATAAAAAATCATAATTGTATTTCAAAAGAGTTGTACGTACTATTACGGACTTAAAAAAAGGATCTTTTGATAAGATTTGCCAGATAAACCAATCTATGCTCTGTTTCTCTACATTTTCATAAAAGTCATTATAAGGCTCAACTACAACAGCAAAAACGATAAGAGTTTTCCTTGCTGAGGGTAAGATCTTATTAAAAGAAAACGTGGAATTTAAGTTATTTATATTCCTTTGGATTTGGAATGTTTGAAAAAACATAGAATAGAAAATTATATGAAAATTTTTGAAATAATAGAACATTATTCCATGCATGGAATTCAAAAATTTGAAGAATATAATAATATTCTTCATATTGAATAGGATCTATATCTACAATATAGATAGATAGATAGATAGATAATTAAAAATAAATATTATTTTTTCAATTCCATAGCATAGCTATGATTAAATTCAAGAGCTTTCAACAAAACTTGTTGTTGAGCCAATTTCCGTAGTTTTATTAACTCAAGACTCTTTATTCTTTGTTACTTGATTGATATTTTTCTTTTTTTGAATTTGATTTTTGGGTTGAATATTTGAATTATTCAATATCAAAATTGATGTATATCTCGATATATAACTTTCTTTTAATGAAAACAAAAATTGTAAGAATTACATATACCTAATTACACTCTTAAGTTAACCTCATTCAATCATAGTGGATAAGTAAGTGGGAGTGGAAAATCTCAAATTGGATTTAGGTTAGAGCATCGCATTTGTAATGCGATGGTCATCGGTTCCACTGCGGTAGCGGGATTTTTTTTCTATCGATTTTCACCATGGAAAGGGAATATCCTACTGCTAAATTCTGCTTAGTTCTTTTGAACTCTTTATCTTAAGGTGAAAATGAGATGTTTTGAATCCTTGAATCATAGTCAACTAATTCAAGATCAGATTATGACGTGTACCAAGGGCTATAACCTTGGTACGGTTCTCGAAAAAAAAGAAAAACATTAAAACCCTCTCCCTTTACTATATCGATACTAATCGACTATATTAGTCGAAAGTATCCATTTGTAAAGAAATATCAAATGCATCCATAATTCTGAATCAAAAAAATCCATAGAAATAGGTACAATTGGGAAGCGATATCTTTGAGGTCTCAAATATTTTAGGTACAAATAAAAAGAATATTTGTATCCTTACCAACTTGATTTTGTTGCACCCGGTAACAAACATGCATGAATCATTTCCCGAAGTATGTGCCCGGATAGTCCAAAATCTCGATAGTTAGCTTTAGGTCTTCCAGTAAAAAGACAACGTCTATGAAGACGTATAGGTGCACTATTACGTGGTAGGGATTGCAATTTTCTCTGAATTTCTTTTATTTTTTTTGGATTCAGGGATGAACCTTTTCTTTTCTTTTTTAAGGATTGACGAATCAATCGATATTTTTCTTCCAATTTCTTTCGCTTTTGTTCCCTCTGAATTAAACTTTTTTTTGCCATAATATTCAGTTACCTATTGGTATTAATGATACAGTTCAAATCCTGGATGTAAACATATAAGAAGGTAGAATTCTCCTTCTCCTCCAGCGAAAGAAATGAGATTTTTGATGATACAGCATAGAAACAAACAATAAATATACTCAATTAACCAAATTTTCCTGATGTTGAAGCTATCAAGAAAGCCGCATAAGTAAATATATAACCTACGGAAAAATGGGCTAATCCGACCAATCTTGCTTGCACGATTGAAAGAGCAACTGGTTTATCTCTCCAGCGAATCAAATTAGCCAAAGGTGTGCGTTCATGAGCCCATGCTAAAGTTTCAATCAATTCCTGCCAATACCCACGCCAAGAAATTAAGAACATAAACCCTGTAGCCCAAACAAGGTGTCCAAATAAGAACATCCACGCCCATACCGATAAACTATTCATACCAAAAGGATTATATCCATTGATAAGTTGTGAAGAGTTTAACCATAGATAATCTCTTAACCATCCCATCAAATAAGTGGAAGACTCATTAAATTGTGAAACGTTACCTTGCCATAAAGTGATATGTTTCCAATGCCAATAAAAAGTAACCCACCCAATGGTATTTAACATCCAAAAAACCGCCAAATAAAATGCATCCCAAGCGGAAATGTCACAAGTACCGCCACGCCCTGGCCCGTCGCAAGGAAAACTATAACCAAAATCCTTTTTATCCGGCATTAATTTAGAACCACGTGCATCTAAAGCACCTTTTACTAAAATCAATGTAGTTGTATGCAAACCTAGAGCAATAGCATGATGAACCAAGAAATCTCCGGGACCTATTGGTAAGAATAGAGAATTCTTATTCTCATTAACAGCATTCAACCATCCGGGTAACCATATGTTTCGACCTGCATTGAAGGCTGGGCCGCTCGTTGAAGATAAGAGTACATCGAATCCGTATGAAGTCTTACCATGAGCAGATTGTATCCATTGAGCAAATATCGGTTCAATTAAGATTTGTTTTTCCGGAGTACCAAAAGCAAGCATGACATCGTTATGAACATAAAGGCCCAAGGTATGAAACCCCAGAAAAAGACTTGCCCAGCTTAAATGCGATATGATCGCTTCTTTATGGTCTAACATTCTTGCCAATACATTATCCTCATTCTGGGTTGGATTGTAATCTCTAATGAAAAATATTGCTCCATGAGCAAAGGCGCCTGTCATGATGAACCCTGCAATATATTGGTGATGAGTATATAAGGCAGCTTGGGTAGTAAAGTCTTGTGCGATGAATGCATAAGCAGGTAAAGAGTACATATGTTGAGCTACTAAGGAAGTAATAACCCCTAAAGAGGCTAGAGCAAGACCTAATTGAAAATGAATCGAGTTATTGATTGTGTCATAAAGACCTTTATGTCCACGCCCTAATCGACCCCCTGGAGGGATATGTGCTTCTAAAAGATCTTTGATACTGTGCCCAATTCCGAAGTTAGTTCTATACATATGACCAGCAATGAGAAAAATAAAAGCAATAGCTAAATGATGATGAGCGATATCCGTCAACCATAAACTTTGTGTTTGTGGATGAAATCCCCCAAGAAGGGTTAGAATTGCAGTTCCCGCTCCTTGGGAAGTGTTAAATAAATGACTACTTGAATCAGGGTTTTGCGCATAAAGATTCCACTGACCCGTAAGAAGGGGTCCCAATCCTTGGGGGTGCGGTGGTATATCTAAGAAATTACTCCATCTGACATACTCTCCTCTAGATCCAGGAATAGCGACATGGACTAAATGCCCTGTCCAAGCCAAAGAACTTACTCCGAAAAGTCCTGACAAATGATGATTGAGACGAGATTCGGCATTTTTGAACCACGAAAGGCTTGGTTTCCATTTGGGTTGTAGATGGAACCAACCCGCAACTAAGGATATTGCAGAAAGAAGTAATAAAAAAAGAGCTCCAATATAGAGATCTTCATTGCTACGTAATCCAATTGTATACCACCACTGATAAAGACCAGAATAAGCAATATTGACTGGACCTGTAGCACCTCCTCGAGTAAAAGCTTCCACAGCTGGTTGGCCAAAATGGGGATCCCAAATTGCATGAGCAATAGGTCTTATATGCAAAGGATCCTGTATCCATGATACAAAATTTCCTTGCCAAGCTACATGAAACAGATTTCCAGACGTCCACAGAAATATTATCGCTAACTGACCAAAGTGAGAAGCAAAAATGTTCTGATAAAGACGTTCTTCAGTAATATCATCATGAATCTCGAAGTCATGTGCGGTAGCAATACCAAACCAAATACGACGAGTAGTGGGATCCTGAGCTAAACCTTGGCTAAACCTTGGAAATCTTAATGCCATAATGCTTTTCAAATTCTCCTAGCCATTATCCTACTGCAATAATTCTTGCTAAAAAGAATGCCCATGTTGTGGCAATTCCACCCAGAAGGTAATGGGTTACTCCTACAGCACGTCCTTGTATAATGCTCAAGGCCCTAGGCTGAGTAGCAGGAGCAACTTTTAATTTGTTATGAGCCCAAACAATGGATTCAATAAGTTCTTGCCAATAACCACGGCCACTAAATAGAAACATTAAACTGAAAGCCCAGACAAAATGAGCACCTAAGAAAAAAAGACCATATGCGGATAATGAAGAACCATAAGATTGAATTACTTGAGATGCCTGTGCCCATAGGAAATCTCTTAGCCATCCATTAATTGTAATGGAGCTTTGTGCAAAATTGCCTCCTGTGATATGAGTAACTATCCCTTGGTCGCTTATAGTACCCCAAACGTCCGACTGCATTTTCCAACTGAAATGGAAAATTACTACCGAAATTGCATTGTACATCCAGAATAAACCTAAGAAGACATGATCCCAGGCGGATACTTGGCATGTTCCCCCTCGCCCAGGCCCATCACAAGGAAAACGAAAACCAAGATTTGCTTTATCAGGTATCAAACGGGAACTACGAGCAAATAGAACACCCTTCAGTAGTATCAATACAGTCACATGAATCGTAAATGCATGAATATGATGGACTAGAAAATCTGCGGTTCCCAATGGAATAGGGAACATTGCTACTTTGCCCCCTACTGCTACTAACTCAGCACCTCCCCAACTTAAGCTGGTACTCGTTGTTGCACCAGGAGCTGTTAGACTAGGTGCTAAAGCATGAGTATTTTGTACCCATTGAGCAAAGATGGGTTGTAATTGGATAGCAGTATCTGAAAACATATCTTGAGGACGTCCTAAAGCACTCATGGTATCATTATGGATATACAAGCCAAAACTGTGAAAACCTAGAAATATACATACCCAGTTAAGATGGGATATGATTGCATCGCGGTGCCTAAGCACACGATCTAATAGATCATTGTATCGAGTAGTTGGATCGTAGTCTCTTACAATAAAAATGGCTGCATGCGCAGCAGCACCAACTATCAGAAATCCACCAATCCACATGTGATGTGTGAACAATGAGAGTTGTGTGCCATAGTCAGTAGCTAGATATGGATAAGGAGGCATGGAATACATATGATGAGCTACAATAATGGTTAAGGAACCCAACATAGCTAGGTTAAGAGATAATTGAGCATGCCATGAAGTTATGAAAATTTCATAAAGACCTTTATGTCCTTGTCCTGTAAATGGGCCTTTATGAGCTTCTAGAATATCTTTAAGGCTATGACCAATAGCCCAGTTGGTCTTATACATATGGCCAGCAATCAGGAAAAGGATGGCAATAGCTAAATGATGGTGTGCAGTATCGCTCAACCATAAACCTCCTGTTATTGGATCTAACCCTCCACGAAAAGTAAGAAAGTCCGCATATTTTGACCAATTCAAGGTGAAAAAAGGAGTTGCTCCTTCGTTAAAACTTGGATAAAGTTGAGCCAAAAGATCTCGATTCCAGATAAATTCATGAGGAAGTGGTATCTCTTTAGGATCAACTCCAGCATCAAGAAATTTGTTAATCGGTAAAGATACATGGATTTGGTGCCCTGCCCAAGAAAGAGAACCAAGTCCTAATAATCCTGCTAGGTGATGATTCAACATAGATTCTACATCTTGGAACCAAGCCAATTTTGGCGCAGCTTTATGATAATGAAACCAACCGGCAAAAAGCATTAATGAGGCAAAAATCAATGCACCAATTGCAGTACAATAGAGCTGCAGTTCACTAGTTATTCCAGATGCTCGCCAAATTTGGAAAAAGCCAGAGGTTATCTGTATTCCTCGGAAACCCCCTCCCACATCACCATTCAATATTTCTTGACCGACTATTGGCCAAACTACCTGGGCACTAGGTCCAATATGAGTAGGATCACTTAGCCATGCTTCATAATTGGAAAAACGGGCACCATGGAAGTACATACCACTCAACCAAAGAAAAATAATAGAGAGTTGACCGAAATGAGCACTAAATACTTTTCGGGAGATCTCCTCCAAATCGCTGGTATGACTATCGAAATCGTGAGCATCAGCATGTAGATTCCAGATCCAAGTGGTAGTATCAGGGCCTTTAGCTATTGTTCTTGAGAAATGACCTGGTTTAGCCCATTGCTCAAAAGATGTTTTGATAGGATCCCTATCAACAACAATTTTCACTTCTGGTTCCGGCGAACGAATAATCATAAAGTCCTCCTCTTTCCGGACAACACATACAAAGAGACTTGCCAAGAGTAAATTGGGCAAACTAGATACTTATTAAATGGAGCACCTATGATATTTAGGTAATCCGAGGCATGTGTTCGGATCTATTATTCCATTCATATCAGGTGCTCCGCGGACTCTCTATCTAAGGATTTTTAATCATCCCAATTTAGATTATCCGTATCTAAATCATCCATACCAATCTCATTCGTATCCTCCTCAGACGAAGTATCCTCATCTGAGGAATTGAACCCATCTTCAGAATCCCAATAATCAGATGAATTATCCTCATCTGAGGATTTCAACCAATCTTGTGAATTCCATCGAATGTGAGCGTGCATCATTTCCATGATGTTAATGCATATAGCCACATCCGTATTCGTTTGAATAAAGGAATCCAAAATGGTTGCAGCATTGCGATTCTGTTCAAAATTTTCTTTGATTTTTTCCAATTGTTTACAATAAGACTTGATGTAGACTCTCAAGTCGCTGTTACAAGACAAAAACACTTGCTCCTTGGAGCACAAATGAAGGCCGGCTCGTAACCCGGCCATATAAGAGTGGATTCGTTTCAACTGTATCTCAATCATATTTAATTCATCACTTAAATATGACTTAGAGAGAGTATAAAAATCCAGTGTTTGAATAAGAACAGTTTTGTTAGGTGAAGATAAAAGCCTAAAATTTTGGCTTTTATCGTAGCTAGCGTTTTCTACTAACTCCAGGAATTCCATTTTAGATTCATAATCTTGAAAAAGCTTTTCAAGTTTAGATATAAACTCGTCGATCGAAATGCGATCTTCGGAGCAAAGAGAAGTTAAAAGCACTATTTTAAAAAGGAGATTTTTGCCTCTGCAAAACCTTATTAAGAAGGGCGGAAAAACATCATAGAATGAAAAGGATTCTAATGTGTTTCCATTTTGCAAAGATGCATTGACCTTTTGATCGAATAGTGCATTTTCTATAATTTCGGATAGAAAGTTGCACAATGCGAAATTCGGGTTGCTCTTAACAAAAAAATCGATCAAACTAAGAGTATCCGCTATCTTGTTACAGGATAGCAGTTTGTTTTCAAAGTTATTTTTCATTCTTTTGTTAATTTCTTCCTCAAAACGTGCCGTTACTTCATCGATGTCAAGTTTTTCATTGTTGAATTGAACAACAAGTTCCGAAAGTTTATCTAAAAGGACCCCGTTTAAACGGGTGTCTTCAAAAGAACTTTCGTTACAATGAGTATAGAAAACCGTCTCTCTGTCTTCTTCGACGTGTCGAAAAAAGAGACGTCTGCGCCGTATAGAAACCAATAAACGGCAAATAAACGGATTTGGTTGAGGGTCGACTCGACAAGCATTTTGTCGTCCAGATACGAAAAAATGTATCATTTTAACACATTCTTCCTTAGTAATGTGCTCTTTTTTAAGCAGCACAATACAGCGACATATGCTATATATCGTAACGTTATTTATAACGTAGTCCGCAAGAAAGAATTGGACTACGTCTCGAAATTTATCGTAACATAGTGATGTTACAATAGATTTCCATCTGTAATTGCCATTTGGATTCATCATAATAAAAAATTTTATTGGTGTACTTTAATACAAATTCGTGAGTGAATATATTCACTTATTCTTTGATCAATTCTAATGCAATCTCCCCCTATATTGCAAGGTGCCGTATGGGCTTATCTGGTATAGAATAGATCTGCTTCTCTTTGTTCTTACGAACGGAGTTGTTCCCTTATTTTGATTTTCAATGGGATGAAATCAAAATGAGCCCTTTCTAATTTTTCACTCGAATTCTATTTTTTTTATATCGTTTTTCTATATTATATAATATAGAAAAATATTAAGCCAAATACAAGGGATATAGAAAAAGTATAATAAAAAAACACAAGAATTCTTCTTCCGAATGGTAAATAGAAGGTCATAAAATGATTAATTATATCTTCTTTCCTTTAATAGGAAAAAAGAAATAAGAAACCCTATAGCTTAATTAACTAAAATTTTTAAAAACTCAATTGAATGAATTGAATGGAAATTCAAAAGTAAAAGACAGAGTAATGTTATTCAAGTGAATCTTATTCAAGTTTGAAACGCTTTGTGATCTTCAACCAATTACGTGCTTCAATATAATTGTCTGGAGTGAGCGCTATAGCTTGCTTCCAGTATTCGGCAGCTTTATTGAACCAGTCTTCTGCAATTTCAGAATCGCCCTCTAGAATGGCTTGTTCTCCCCGGTCGGAATAGAAAAATTCTTTCCTAAAAAACCGTACTTGAGAGTTTACTATCTCATACGGCTCCGTAATATATTCTTTTTTATATTCTATTCATATGTCTTATATGACATATATAATAAGACATAACTAATATGATAATTTAGTTAAATTAATAATTCATTTTGCCTTGATTTTAGATAAACTTTTTTATAAAAAAAAAATGCATTACGATTAGTTTAAAACGCTAATTTATTTAATAATAAATAAGTTTGATCTTTTCTTCCCACTTTCCGAATAATAAACTATGTATAGTTTCTATATATTTTTTTTAGGATTTTCTGAAAAGTAACTATCTCATTTTCTTATAAGAAAATTTTATAGAATTTTTGAAAAAGAATTCTCTAAAGAAGAAAAAGAACTTACTATCCTTAGGATCTAATACTACACCGCTGCTTAGCATCTTAGTGGATCAACTCGATTACATAAGTGGATTCCTAACTTAATATCCCCCTATCATGGCATAAGTAAGCAGTTCTTAATTGTATCGACACAATAGCTCGATAATTGATCTTTACGGTGCTTGCTCTATCCTTTTTATTTTTTATCCATAGATAAAGGCTATATCTTTTTTTTCTTCCTATTTTGGTTCTCGCGAATTCTTTTTATTTGCTACAGCTCACAAAAATCGTGACTTTTGACGATTTCCATGTAGAAACCCCATTTTTTCTAATAGCTACTTTTTTTTCTATAGTAGAGATAGCCGCACGTAATGACAGATCACGGCAATATTATTGCACGATTGAACTAAAAAAGGATTTCGTTCTAGTGCTCGAAAATAATATTCCAAAGCTTTTGTATGTTCCCCATTATTTGTGTGTATAAGGCCTATATTATAGAGTATGAAACTTCGATCATAAGGATCTATTTCTGGTCGCGTAGCTTCATAATAATTCTGTAAAGCTTCTGCATAATTTCCTTCGGATTGAGCCAACATTCGTTACGGTCGTTCAGTCTATTGAAAAGGTCTCCGTTCCAAAACCGTACAGGATATTCTCATTTCATACGGCTCCTACCTTCTGCGCATAATACTGAGAAAAAAAATCTTTTGAATGAAAATCGACTATTCTCATATTTTTATGAACTGAAAGAAGCTAGCATTTTTACAAGAAATCTCTAGTCAACCTTTTAATCAGAGGTTTTTTCTGAATACCAATTCAACATATAAATAATATATATATTATTTAGATGAAAAAGGGAAGTCCAATAATTTCTTTGTTTTTAACGCTTGCTGTTTCTGAGAATTAGTCACTTCAACGATCTTTGATGGTTTTATGGGTATCCAAAGTACGAACGAAATGGATGTTTGTTGTCCTAACCATTCTTATTAGTCCCGATTCCTATAAGGAAAAGGGGTATTTCGAACAAAGTTTTTGTTCTGTTGATTCCTACGTGTAGTGCTTTTTCCCTATACTTAATAGGCCTTATTACTAGAGTAGGATTGACCGCAATACGAATAAATCTATAGGTCTAATCTTTCGCTTAATGCCTCAAATTGACAATTGAGGCATTTGAGATTGCATCAATCGAGGATACACGATTGAAGGGATGGATTGATGGTTCTATCCCCACCCAAACTTCACCTTCACCAAGCGTAGATTTCTTTTCATGATTGGGTTTTTTCTATTCCGCAACACATTTTTCTTGCTAAGACTTAACTAAAGCTAAAAAAAACCAAGAAAAAAGAATCAAATCGCACCATCTCTGTAATAGGTAAATGCCTTTTTTTCTCCTGAAGTTGTTGGAATTATTCCCAACAAGATATTGGCTACAATTGAAAAAGTCCTATCTATAAAATTCCCATTTATACGAGATCTAGACATAATTTAGTAATTCGTTCTATTTGAAAATGTTTTTCATTTTCCCAAGGGAAAATGATCCTAATAAAAAAGGAAAAATAAAGTACCAAATTCTGTAAAAAAAAAATCCCTGTTACGATTATTTCCTTTTCAATAGGTCCTTGGAGTATTTTCTTGATGTAAATATAGAATGTGAATATAAATATATATCGTAGGAGAGATGGCCGAGTGGTTGAAGGCGTAGCATTGGAACTGCTATGTAGGCTTTTGTTTACCGAGGGTTCGAATCCCTCTCTTTCCGTTTTTTTGAATTCTTCACTGTTCTTGGTTAGGATTTTGAAGATCAAAAAAGAATTGAATTGTCCAGAAATCCACTTTTTCCTTTTTTTCTGTATCGAGAAAATCGTTGAACAAAGTGATTAAGAATTTCTAAAGAAAGGTTTTTTTGAATGAGAAAGATTAACCTTGCCTTTTTTTATGTTTCAAATTGGGACAAATCACTGTAAGTTGTCTGCGCCTACGAACTAGGCGGCATCTTTGACAAATTTTGCGAACTGATGCTCCAATTTTCATAGTTTTTATTTGTTATCTTTTTTTTTTTGTTGAATTCACTGGGAAGAAATAAGACTCATCTCTTTATTTTATTGGAATCAATAATTTCCAAAGGGGTCCCAGAAAGAGAAAAATCACCCGAATCTGCCTAATCTTGGTTAGGCTTTGTGTCTTTGCTATCTCTTTCCTCTGCGGAATCGCCGCTCATTGGATTTGTGTTTTCTGGGTCCAACAATGATTTAGGAGAAGTGGGATCCTCCATTGCTTTATGATCATCTTTGGTTTGTTCTATCCCATCAGAGAATACTCGGGGACGGGGAAATCGATACACAATCCTTCCTCTTTTTGAATCAAACTCACTGATTTCGATCTTGACTCTATCCCCATGTACTACAAGTATATGATTACGACGTATATTGCCAGAGAGATAACCCAGAACGATTTGATTATTATGATCCAAACGCACGTGGAAAAGGATATCTTTGATCGGGTCCACAATGGTTCCTTCATACACAAGTCGTCTTTTCCTGTTGTTATCTTTTCTAGGAGTGCCACTCTTGTTTTTTTTCATAAACAACATGGATTCGATTCATATTAATAAATTTTTGGATGTACAAAATCACTTGAAACTGATAGAATTAATGATTTCTAATTCGAATATTCTCTTTTGTATTTCTGACAGCTTTCTCTTTTATATTTTTTTCTATTTTTATGAGGATTACCATACATAACACAAAATCTCTCCTCCAATTCTTTGAAGTCGAGCTTCTCGATCTGTCATTATACCCCGAGAAGTAGACAGAATTACAATTCCTATTCCGCCTAAAATCTTAGGAATTCGTTGATATTTTGAATAAATTCGTAGACTAGGTCGGCTTATACGTTTTAAAAAAGTTCTAGTTCTATATATTCCTTTTTGAGTCTTTCTATATCGTAGAGTTAAAATCAAGAAATTTTTTTGATTTTCTTGGTGTTTTCGAACATTTTCAATAAAACCTTCAGTTAAAAGTATTTTAACCACGCTTTCCGTAATATTTGTAGATGGTATTCGAACAGTTTCTTTTTTAGCCATGTCAGCATTTCTTATCAAAGTTATAAGATTGGAAATAGTGTCTTTACTCATGACGAACTAAGCTTATGGATTCTCGCTAATTGTTATGTAATCAACATGTTTTATTTTTTTTTCATTCGAGAAAGAATATATACCTGAGAAACAATCCAAGAATTTCATCTATTTCAAATAGATGATACCCAATAAGACTAGAAAATATATATATTTTCTAGTCTTATTTACTAGTGTTTATAATACATCAGGAGCTAATGAAAGGATTTTAGTAAAACGAAATTTTCTCAATTCTTCAGTGATTGCACCAAAAATCCTAGATCCCTTTGGATTTCCTTTTTGATCAATGATAACTGCTGCATTGTCATCGTATTTTATTATCATACCATCTTCGCGTTTCAATTCCTTACGTGTACGTACAACTACAGCTCTAATTACTTCTGATTTTTCTAGAGACATATTGGGAACTGCTTCTTTGATTACAGCAACAATGACATTACCAATTTGAGCATATCGTTGATTACTCGCTCCTATGATTCGAATACACATCAATTTTCGAGCACCGCTGTTATCTGCTACATTCAACATGGTCTGAGGTTGAATCATATGTTTTTAATTTCAATTTTTGAATTTCAGTACAAAAAGATAAAAAAAAAGAAGAAAGAAATATTTTCTTTCCATAAAATAGAAATCTACACTTGCTTTTTAATCTTGAATACCTTATTTTTTGGTTTTCTTCTATATTTCTATTCTGAAATAAGAAATTGAGTTTGTATAGGCATTTTGTGAGCAGCTATTGAGATCGCTCTTCTAGCTACAGGTTCTGATACTCCACCCATTTCATAAAGTATTCGACCTGGTTTAACAACGCATACCCAATATTTTGGATCTCCTTTACCTGAACCCATGCGTGTTTCCGTAGTCCTAATTGTAACAGGTTTGTCGGGAAATATACGTACCCATATTTTTGCCCCACGACGCACATATCGTGTTATTGCCCTTCGCCCGGCTTCTATTTGTCTAGCTGTAATCCAGGTAGGTTCAAGTGCTTGAAGAGCATATCTGCCAAAAGATATCGAATTACCTCGACGAGATACTCCCTTCATTCTTCCTCTATGTTGTTTACGAAATCTAGTTCTTTTTGGGTTATAGTCGATGGTGAAATCTCATCTCTATTGCAAAACAGGACATGAGAGTTTCTTCTCATCCAGCTCCTCGCGAATAGGAATAAAAGGGTTCAATTTTGATTATTCAATCATTGAATTGAATTCAATTTTTTTTTCAATAAAATCAGAATAGTTTGATACAAAAAAATATACAAAAAAAGAAAGCCAAGGTGTGTGTTCATTTATTTCTATTTAATAGAATACACATAGAATATGATGTTTGTTTTATAATGAATCTTTTCTTTTCTGATTTTGATTTCTATTGAATGAATTGTGTTCAAATATTTTGATTCCGTGAATCAATAGGTATTTCGCGGGCGAATATTTACTCTTTTCTCTTTCATTTTTTTCTTTCATTCGTAAGTTTCATTCATGACTTTCAGAAAAATTGAAATTTTTTTTGGTTTGTTCCGCCATCCTACCTAATGAATTCTTAGAATTTGTTTTAAATAGAATTCTATAAAATCACAGGTTCTGTCGTTCCCCTAGCTTCTCTATTCATGATTAGGCCCAAACTCTACAATGGAGCTTTCAACAAAATTTGTTTTCAAGTTAATTTCCTTAGTTTTATTAACTCCAGACTCTTTATTCTTTGTTATTTTATTCATATTTCTCTTTTTTCTTTATTTTTGAATTGGATATTTGATTAAGAATAAAATGAAAAAATTTGATGCTTTGTGACACTGCTTTTTCTTTTAGTAATTTATAGACCATACATAATGGGATTATATAACATGGATATTTTGTTCTTTCTTTCTATCAGCCTTCCTTTTATCCACACCCCCTTTAGTTTGACTTAGCAAAATCGGATTTTTTCTCTATGAATTAGAAAATAAAGAAGAGATTTCAGTTGCTACAAATATATGATTTATTCATATAGTGACTGTTTGGGGGGATCTTGATAATACGAAGCAATAAGTTGGTTTTTAGTTTTTTTACCTTGAAATAGAAACAAGTTTTGAGTAAGGGTTAGTTGATTTTTTCAGCCCCCGCTTGAAAATGTTAAACTTTTCAATTTGAAAGAAAAAACTAACGAATCACACACTAAGCATAGCAATTATACTAAATAAAAAAAATCAATGAAATTATTATTTAACCCTAACTAATTCGAACTGCTTGTTTCTCTTTAATGCAAAAGAATCCATGAAAGAATTTGTCTTTTTTTCTTCTATCATTGCTATCAAATAGAAAGAAAAAGTAAAATATATATATATATTTGTTTGCAACTTTTCTTTCTCTACTTTCTAAATATCCAAATTTTTAGGCCTAGCACTCCATAGATTGTTTGAATTGTATGAGAACCATAATCTATTTTGCTACAAATTATTTGTAGGGGAAGTTTACCTTCTCTTTTACCTTCTTTACGTGCAATATCTTTTCCATCGATACGACCTGCGAGTTTTACTTTTATTCCTTTTGTATCTGTTTTTCTAGCTAAATCAATAGCTTGTGCCATTGTCTTTCTATAGGGGACTCTATTTTTTAATTGTAAGGCTATATATTCTGCAAGAAGATTAGGTTGTCTATAATGTATTTCAGCTTTTTCGAGGTGAACAGTGATTTTTCTGGGGCTGGGGTATACAGAATAAAATTCTTGTTTTTTTATATTTTCCCGGAAATGGGCCAATGTGTTTTCTTTGAGTAAGAATTTTGGCACGAATCCGCTATATATTTTTATTCGTATAAATGGTTTTTGTATTTTATTTGCTTGTTTTTCAATTTTTATTCGTACAATTCCTTCGAAGCCTAAGGGAGGTATTCGAATGTTTTCATATTTTGTATTCCTTTGGTTTACTTCTTTGACAACCATTTGGTAATATTTGTTGAGCCTATATTGTACATAATTCTTGAAAAAATCTCGTATTTTTTGATCTTCTTGTATACCCGTAGCATATTTTTTTGGTTCTTCGAACCAAATAGAATGATGACTTTGGGTTGTACCAAGTCTGAAACAAAGTGGATTTGTTTTTTGTCCCATAATTCCTCCCTATTTTATTTTTTTATCCATATTTTTGGAATTTCATAGGAATCTAAATCTTAGATTGATCTAAGAAAGATTTCGGTTTTTCCTTTAGTACGATTGTTATATGACACGTGGTTCTTTTTATTGGAAAACTATGTCCTTGAGCACGGGGTCTTGCCTTTTTTTTAATAGCACCTCTATTGACTTCGGCTTTACTAATGAATAAATCCGCTTCTTTTAAACCCATATTATGATTTGCATTTTTTGCTGCAGAATAAATTAATTTAGAAATGGGATAAGATGCTTGATAAGGCATGAAATATAGTATTATAAGTGTTTCTTGATAAGAACGTCCACGAATTTGATCAATGACTCTTCGTGCTTTGGAAACAGAAATATGGATATGTTGAGCTAAAACCTTTACTTCTTTACCTGAAGTTAAACTCGAGTTCTTTTTCATAGGATTTTCCCCTAGCTTTTTCCAATTTTTCATAAGATCTCCTTAATATTTGTTTGATCCCTATTTTTTTTTATTCTTCATTACAGATTTTTTATCGTTATCGTTTCTTGCATCTCTCGCGAAATTCCGTGTAGGCGCGAATTCTCCCAATTTGTGATCTATCATAGATTCTGTTATATAAATAGGTATATGTTCCTTTCCATTATGAATACCGAATGTATGGCCAACCATTGAGGGTAGAATGTTAGATGCCCGAGACCAAGTGACTATTATTTCTTTCTCCTTCCCCATTTTGATTTTTTCCATTTTTTCGAATAAATGATTAGCTACAAATCTTTTCTTTTGATTAGCTACAAATCTTTTCTTTGGATTAGCTACAAATCTTTCCTTTGGATTAGCTACAAATCTTTCCTTTGGATTAGCTACAAATCTTTTCTTTGGATTAGCTACAAATCTTTTCTTTGGATTAGCTACAAATCTTTCTTGTTGACCTATCACAGCTGATTACTCCTTTTTTGACATGGTAAAGATTGGCATTCTATGTCCAATATCTCGATCTAAGTATGGAGGTCAGAATAAATACAATAATGATGAATGCAAAAAAGAGAAAATCCTTTAGCTAGATAAGGGGCGGATGTAGCCAAGTGGATCAAGGCAGTGGATTGTGGATCCACCATGCGCGGGTTCAATTCCCGTCGTTCGCCCATCCCATCGAATTTTGGAAATTCGATTTGGAATGTTCCTATTTACGGCGACGAAGAATCAAACTATCACTATATTTTCTCCTTTTCCTACTTTTTCTTCCAAGCGCAGGATAACCCCAAGGAGTTGCGGGTTTTTTTCTTCCAATTGGAGCTTTTCCTTCACCGCCCCCGTGGGGATGATCCACAGGGTTCATAGCTGCTCCTCTTACTACAGGACGCTTACCTAGCCAACACTTCGATCCAGCTCTACCCAAACTTTTTCGGGTCACCCCAACATTACCCACTTGTCCGACTGTTGCCAAGCAGTTTTGGGATATCAAACGAACCTCCCCAGATGGTAATCTTAATGTGGCCGATTTACCCTCTTTTGCAATCAGTTTCGCTCTAGCACCTGCTGCTCTAGCTAATTGTCCGCC
>JAMFTS010000800.1:0-28667 GCA_028095005.1 Rhynchospora pubera
AATTGGGCCGATGTCCCTTGGACTGCAGCTACCAAGCAAACGTCCCACACATTCAACTTCTACTTTCTCACTCTCGCCAAAGCCAACCTGTATAGCAGTTTCCTTCTCCCGGCCAAAAACCTAATTTTGCCTTAATTATTTCATCATACTAATGATGTAGAGGTGCGAGTTGGCAGACGTGGCACTCTTTACTAGGCTAAAGGAGAGCCTGCCCTCTTCGAATAATAGGCGCCCTCTTTCTCATCACACTTACCACCCTCTTTCTCAGAACTTACCCATATTTCTCATCTAATGATACCCTGCCTTTGTTACCAATGCTGCCTTTTCTGTCCATGCTCTAGCCACACTGCTTTACCGATACGCACCTTGTACTACAGTGATAAGCCTCATTCAGTGACAAGCCACTTTCTAGTGTTTAGTTACCGAGTCAGTTACTACGCCTTGTTACTCACAACAAGAACACACCTTGCTTTCTTCACTTTCATCATTTCTACTTCCCACCTAAGGAGAAGCGAAAGGAGTTACGTTGGGTAGAGGCCGCTAAGGGTCATGTTGTTTTCTCTTTAGTATTGGGATATGGTTTGTGACATATTTATTATCATATCGCCGTAGAGTTTTGCTTCTCATAGCTTGGAATTACTAACTAATCGATTTGCTTGTCTTTTCATTTAGTCTTTCTTTTATAAGTAAGTGCTCCTTTTCTTCGGAAATAAGAAATAGAGCTTTTAGTTGTGCAACGCTTCGCGCCTTCCTTCAGTTTATCACCCTTCACTGATAAATCACCTGCTTTGCTAACTCATCTCCTTCTAAACTCTCCCATAGATCCTCAATCCAATTAGGAACACAGAAATGTGATTACTTTCTCCAGTTTATCCCCCTTCTTCTGGACAAGGCATCGGCTACCTTGTTATCAACCCCCCTTTTTAGACTGAATTGTGTATTCTAACCCGATAAGTTTGCTTAATCCTTACTGCTGTAAGTAAGGTTTGATGCAACCGTTGTTATAGCAAAGAAAATAGGCTTATGTGGTTTTTCTTTCTTATCAAGAAAGGAGGGCTTACTCTTACCAGGGGAGTAAAGTCACCGATAGCCGGAACCTCCGTCGGTGTAGATGAGCTAGTTCCGTGATTTTGATGTGTCTTGTAGACACTTGATTTTGGCATTTTACCTTCTACTTCACTGACTGACTTATTGGATTTTTGTTCTGGTCGGCTTTATTCACCTATCTGATTTACCGCGAGCAGGAGATTGGAGTTCTTCCAAATAGGAAATAACGAAGTTCTCGTTCAAGGGCGTATCGAAGCCTATGGAAAGCTGGCCAATCGGGCACAGCAAATGGACTGAGAGCATTTATCCCCACGTGTAGGAAGCTCTTGATGTTCCCAAAAACGAAGGGCGTTAGCAGACACTATTTACGAGAAAATTCACTGTTTCATTCTATATGATCAAATGAGATAGAGGAATGAGAAAAGTTTGAAAGTCAGTGCAACCTCGAATGCATCTCCCCGAACATAAGCATATTCCGGCCAGATGCCTAGCCCTATCCGCTTACTCGTGGTACATACACTTGACTACTCGACTGAACATAAAGGCTATTGCTGCCTACGCCTTCCAACCATCGATCCTTACGAACTTAGATTGTTTAATCCCTTTTAAAGCATGAAAAATTGAAGTATCAGTAGGAATTTTAGTGAATTCTTCATCCATATTCCTATCGACAAGACGTATCAAGCTTCAAGCAAATTACTATCATGGACGGTTGAGTAGGTTCCGCAGAGAACTGATGTTGAAAGTGATCAAAGGC
Organism: Rhynchospora pubera; assembly: GCA_028095005.1. Classification (NCBI taxonomy): domain Eukaryota; kingdom Viridiplantae; phylum Streptophyta; class Magnoliopsida; order Poales; family Cyperaceae; genus Rhynchospora; species Rhynchospora pubera. Next base: position 1,805 of record JAMFTS010000800.1, read on the forward strand.
CTTTTTACTAAGCTCATTAATATCAGAAATAAAGGTACTATTAGATAGAGCTTCGGAATAGCGTTCTGGGCTCTCACTTTAATGCTTGCATGAGAAAATGCAGTCTTCCTGTCCCCATTGTTCAACCAAAGCGCCTATCTATCTCTCTTAACAAGATTTATTCCCTTGTAGCCCGCCCAAGTATCATAATCTTCTTTTACATCGTTATATTGGTCAGCTTTCTCCTTACTCCAATCATTGTGAATGTCTGCAATTGCATAGGCCCATTTTGGATTCTAGATCTGCAAATGTTGATTGACATTGCCAAAAATATGAGAATTCCAGTTCTTAAGTCCGTGTTTAAGCAGCTTTACTTTGCCGTGATCGGTACCATGCTTTGCTTCGCTATGACGGGTTTCTTTCAGCAGATCTGTTAGTTGATAATAAATACCTATGTTCTTCTTACTGGTCAGATGGGGAGGATGATAAGGGTTGGATACCTCGGCTAGGAGCCAAATATCTGCTGCTATCACTTCTTATGCAATAATCTACATGTACCCATTTATAAGCAGAGCCTCTTTTCTACTATACTGACACTGACTCAGTTTTCTGACAAAAGCCTCTCCCCGATGAATATCTCCACGATTATACTCTAGGTAAGTGTAAACTCGAACAAAGAGTCAAGGAGGCAATAGAAGGTGGCCTTTACTGGCAGCTCGCCCAGTCTACTTTGAATTTGAAACGCACACGCGCCCTCCTCGGCAACAAAAAACTCAAGTGAAAGAGAAATACAAAGGAGAAGTAAACTATCTACGACATCCTTCACTCGATTTACGATGAAATGGTGATTTTCTTACTTTCTTTGTGATGAGCGAGCCGTCTTTTCATTGATATTTGTCCTAAATAGGAAGCATCAAAGCCAAGTCTTCAGTCTTATGGTTCTTCGTCCTAATGTGAATCCGCTCATTTCTTTCTTTGGCAGAGAAGGGAGAATGCTAGGGGAAGTCTCAAAAGTGTTTTCAAATGCGCTTGTTAAGGCGCGCAGCGGCAAGTATGCCCAAAAACAAGGGGTTTCCTCAACTTTTTCCATTCTCGGAGCGAGAGAAATTTAAAGATTAAAAGGGGGGAAGCACAAAAATAGGGGGTGTGTTAAGCTTTGAAATAGGGACCAGCATCAAGGCCTATTCCTTAAAATGGAAACAAATGATCTGTACGAAAGCCAAACCGGGGTACCACGATATAAAGAAAGACCTTGAAGGAAGCTAGGCCCTTTCCTGTATTTTTATCTAGTAGGAGAAGTTTAGGTTTAAGAAGCAAAAGAGAAACAGCTTTCGTTTAGAAATAGGAATTATTTTATTTTTAAAAATCCAGGTGTTTAGGAATAGAAAGAGAGGTGTTAACGCTAGCACTGAGAGGCAAGCGAGTATAATAGGTTAAAAAGTCGTTTTTGTCCAGGGGTTATTCACCTATGTATGCAACATAGGCAAGTACATGTTTTAGGAGATAGGCTAGCTAGTAATGCGAGGAATATGCATTTATTTGGTAGAACGCAAATCAAGTAGGTGGCTTGTCAGTAAAAGCTTAAATCCCTGTCACATAATAGGGGCGAATACTTAACTTCTTTTTTGTCTGTTAAAGGATGGAGCAGTTTTTAAAGTTGTAGCCCTCATTGCTAAGAGCAGAGCGTGGAAAGCTTTTAGGTGCTATCATCGTATTCGTTTGATCATCCCGTCTGCCTTTCTGCTTGAGCGCTTGAAAGAGGTCTTGGAATCGGCATTCCCGCAGCTAGGATAGATAGCTCTTGATCTTCTTTAGCTGGGACCAAGAATTTCCAGAGTTTAAGAAGTTTCCTTTGTTCCTTATAGTTGAGAGAGTCACTCTAGTGGTCTGCCCCTGTCACTCTATATTTCATAAGAGAAGAAAGTAGCGGATTCCTGGTATGCTTAAAGGCTATCCGAGTTCACGGGTCTCCTTGTCTAGCCCCATAAGATTGGGGGAGTGCTCCGTGACAGGCCTTTCTCTAAATCCGAATCGGCTAGCTCGTGCGATAAATATCTCAGCATTCCCATGCATTCAATAGCTAGGAGCGTCAATCTGTAGTCACTCTTCGCCTTTCAAGATATTGTGTATATTATACAGAAAGAGAGCCAGTCTTTACTTCAGTTTAAGTGGGTCCTGGCTTATTGAAAAGAAAAAACACTGTACCAACACTCCCATGCATTTCCGCATCAACCAAGCGGGTGAACAAGTCTTTCATAACGAAGGAAAGCGGAAGGGATTAAATTGAGGAAGGGCTAAGCCCATTTGCACACTGACCCAACGTTTCAGAGAGAACGCGTTCATCGCTCCGCGCCCTAGGGAATTTCCAGCTAAGACAATACAACTGAGTTCCAAAACTGCAAAATAGAGTGAAACTCAGTAAAAATGAAAATAAACTAGAAATGAATACAACAAGAACGGAAGTCAGTGTGTGTGAAGCATTTTCGAATTCTAGAACAGAACATGAAAATGGTACCGACAACAAAAGATACTTCTCCGGGCTTAAGAGCACTACCCTCGGAAGTCCATACCGAATGTATACTATTTACGATCCAAAATGTATACTAACAGAGTTGCTTCGAAGGCAAATAAAGGAACAACCTCGGAAGCGTATCTATCAACACGCCAAGCAGAAACGAGAACCCCGTGAACTACTCTAGATGATATTAGTGGCCGTTCTCATATGACCTTTCGCCAAGTAAACTCTTCTCTTTCCTATTCAATATGTATTGGGAGGAGGCAACTCCCCCTATTCTGTCTTATCCTCGGCTTCCACCTTCGCCCTTACTTCATCAATGAGCAGGCGTACTTTATTAACATAGAGATTAAAAATTGGCTTTCTTTCTGCTGTTTTCAAAATCAGACTGCGTAAAATCCTCCCTATACCACCACGCTATTTATCCCCGCAGACCTTCTCCGGGCCTTCATCACACCAACAGCGTATGGTACATGCCTTTGCTCCGTTTCTGAAGAAAGAACAAGCGTTTCGAAGTCAGCTACCATGAATGATGACCTAACTACTGCTTTATTATCTTTGTTTTTTACCATCTTCATTAAAGTGCTTTTTAACTATTTAAACTCGACTCTCTTATTCCTGGCTGCTTTTATTGCAGCTTATCTCTTCTTTGTTCTACACAGACGAGTGAAAAGAGTAACTGAAAGACGCGGACCCCCAAAGAGTGGGGATGAGCACTCGTATTCGTTTTTGGTTTCCTTCTTGTACGCGGGGTAGTGAAATGAAGGATTTTAAAAGGTAAATGAGTAGCAAGCCAAGACGTGAGCATGTCAAAAGGGTTCCTCTGTCTTTCCGGCTGGAGCCCCAAGATTGGGGTTGGGTTGAACGGAAACGTTGGCTAGTCTTAAATGTCTTCCTTGTTCTTCGTTTCTTGTTTCTCTCATAGTTCTCTCGTCCCCGGTCCCTGGTTCCCTTCCTTCGTCTCTGGCTCGTCTCTCGCCTTCGTCTCTCGGTCCTGCCTTGTATCTCGTTGCCTCGGTTGTTTTGTTTGTCCGACTAATCAACATAAGAACCAAAACAAGATCCAATCTTGGCCGCTCTGAACTCTTGGTTTCAGCTCTTAACAAGACCTAGTTGAATGTGAACAACTCTATTTTTGAAGTCCTTTACCCGGTTCCGAAGAAAGATGGAAAGGTTCGTATGTTTATTGATTTCCGGAACTTAAACAATGCAAGCCCCAGGTTAGAGGTCTCACACTCATGAAAGACTCTCCCAAGCAAAAGCTTCAGCGAGAAAGCAAAGTTTGAAACTAAGGTTTATCTTGCACTTCAGCCCGGGTTACAGGCTGCCCTTTCTCTGTTAAGCACTCTTATGAGAATAGGAGTATTGAAAGCATTTCATTTAAAGGAGCAGTATCAAATAAACCAGCTCGATATCATAAGCCAAAGAAAGAGGGAGATGATATATTGAGTAGGTAGTAGATATGGGGTCTCCATATGCTGAAAAAGTAGTGCATTGAGGGGAAAATTCTAAACTAAACTCAGGGGGAAGTAAAACACATAAATGCACCAAGCTAAGCAACGTAGCTGAAATGGGAATTGCAAAGACGTTGAAGCGGGCTTTTTTAGACCAGCTTGCGCATATAAAGTTCAGGTCTGATTAAGAAAACAAGCTAGGAATTGACAAAGTACCACTAACCACTAAGTAAGTAAGTGTCCGGTTGGTAATTCCTTCGTTCAAATCAATGCTCGGAGTGTAGATCCTAGCAAATGCAAGCTTTCAGAGTAATGCTTAGCAGGTAAGATCGGAAAAGCCTGGACCCTGGAAAATATATACAAGGAAGAAAAAGAAAAAAGGGCTAGCTAGATCAAAGAATAGGCAGGCGCGGAACAGGCTCGGTTTTCCATTCTTTTCGGACAAAACAAGTAATTCAATTCGTGAGCCAAGTCATTGATAATCCCCTGAACTTCTGGAAATATGGGCAGGCCTTTCTTCCCCCCTCGGTTCGGGGTAGTAAATTCCCTATCTGTAAATTATATTATATTATTACACTAAGGAAAAGCCCGGGCGGGGCGGCTAAATCCTTATATTCGCTGGTATTCACCGAAGTATCTCCTCTCACAACAAGGGAATACGCCTGTATTTATTCAATCCTCGAAGAAGGGGGGGCACTTTTCTTGAGTAAAAGAACTAAACCCAATATAATATGAGTTTCTGCCAAAGGTACACACTCAGTAGAGGAGGTCAGAGTGCTTCCATCTCTTCCGTCTGGGACACCCCTCAGCTCGCTCAGTCTGGTAAATCCATCCAAAGATTATGAGTAAGACAATGGTATAGATAGATATTCACCTTTCCCTCCCATGGTATATCCCGAAATTATATTCAATTGGTAGATTAAATCCATACCATAGGAAATCCCTGTATCGGAAATGCCAGTATTTTTCTTAAGATCAAGTACACTCACTCCACTTAAGAAAGAGTTGGTTTATACAATGATTCCTCTCAGTCAGCTAATTCCCTCTTTTCTTGGGAACTCGTTATGGGCTTCATACAGGAAAATGGACCGTGCAGTGTCAACACCTTCAATTTGGCTAAACTAGAAAGACGCTAAGGAAGGCCGGCCAAACAAAGAAAGACAGCAGTTAACTACACATTACAAATGTGCAAGCAAGAGTTTCATTCAAGTATACATACCCCTTAGTTAGACCATTTCTTTTCCCTAAAGGAACATGCTCAACCATGCCAGATATAAAAACATGTGTTTCCAATCCCTGGGCTGCACCTATGAAAAAAAGTAGGCTTAAGTGGGTTTCTTACCCTCGCCCTCATGTCTGTCTAATCCAATAAGAAGAAACTGCTTTCCCAGCAACGCTAGGTCGAATCATTGATGACCTTTGGGAGTATACTAGATATAGTAGCAAACATCAATTGATCTCTTCATGAGGTGATAAGGGTCACTACCTAATAAAAGGCGGGCTGCTTATATCCGCCCACACAGTATGAAATGCGAGCTACGGTGTCCAAGCGTGCGTAGGTGTATTTATATCATTGTCAGAAGAATGTCAGCGATGATGTTCATGACATTTACAGCGGGAATGTGTGATACGACAGATTGAGAACTTACGCTTGATGCTCAAAACTTTCATTAAGGTAGGTATTGAACACATGAACTACGGCTAACTTACTTTCGGGAGAGAGAGTTGTCTGCGTTGATTGATTTTGGTCAATTGGGTTCGCTTACTTACTCTTGAGCAATAAATGGAACGGCCCACCAGGCAAGCGGTATTGCCCACAAGAGCAGGAACTAATTCTTCTAGAAACTGATAACAGGAAAATAAATCTACTTCTGAAAATACATAGCTGTTATACTCACCAGTGTCTGCGCATATATCTAGATTAGCTTCCCCGGCTGACACTGCATACAGAATTGAGAAAGTTAAAAGCAAAGCAATCGGGTCATTACACTCATTGGAGAAGATCCATTTTCGCCTATTGTCTTTGATAGGTTTACCAATTAAAGGCGCGCAGCGAAACAAGCTGCCGGATTTCGCACACTATTAGAAAGCCGTTGCGCCGTCCTCCGGATTACCATAGATACCGATAAGATGTCTCCTTTCTTCCCCATCGAACTCTCACTCAATATTAAGGAAGCCCCCTTTAGCCAAGCTATTATGTCTTATATTACATACTAAAGACTAGGCCATGAGCTTATATCTCATAAGATATGGGAGAGAAAGCTTAGCATATTACTACGAATGTTATAGTCCGGCTATTACTGCAGTTGTCAAGACCCTAGGGGTCAGCCTAGTTTCATGGTAGAGCCCATTTACAAAGAAGGTAGGTAGGTTCAGCGGCGCATTGTCCTCTCGTTCTTGTAATATCCCCACCCATTATCACAAGCCCCACAAGCGGGAAACAGGGGCTTTATTAGCCAGCTCTCTGACTAGCATTCTTCCTCTTTCCACCCATAAATGGATGATGGATACAAGTTCCGGAGCGGATACAATTAATCGAGAATGAGTATTTGATTGATTGCTTCTCTGGTTTACGGTTTCCTCTTATATATATAGGCTGTTGATGCTAGGAAAGCCGGCAACTGCTGTTATTCTAACTGACTATAGGCCTAGTGTATTTAATCTCTATATACATCTTACGCGCCCCCTCTCACGCAACTGGGCAAGGAGTTAACAGTAAGCTTTCCCCTTAATAAAGCAAACCTAGCATTTGGCAGCGCTTTAGTCAACAATAGTAAAGCTTCGCCCTGGCACGAGTTAGCAAGTAGTAAGTCAATCGGCAAGATCCAAGAGGTAGTAATCTAGTTGTCAAAGAGGAAGATATTGAGGTGTTATAAGTGTAAATGTGGGATAATGTGTGCATAGTTTTCTGTTTCAATTAGATAATGGGGAGTTCTCAGTTTCAATTCGATATTGGGACCAGAGTGTGAAGTGTCAATTGTATATTTCGTACTGAGTAAGCAGTGAAAATTCGCGTCATTTACCTAATATGAGAATAAGAAAGAAGTCTTATGATTCCAAGCTAATGAGAGTATCTAATACCAGTTCTCGGTTCCTTGTAAGGTATCAGTATTCTTGTGTGTCCGATCATAGTTTTCCGTGTCTAAGGTACTGATATGAGTTCGCTCAAGAGTGCTAAGTCTCTGAGTTTCCTACTGAATCCTAAGTAATAAGTCCATTCTGTAGCTTTAGTCGCTAAAAGTGAGTGCTGTTGATCTAATGTATTTTCGGGTGTTAAAGTAGAAGAACCCAGGAGACCGAAGCGAATAATGCACCGAGAAGGGGCCCAATGATTGGTAAAAGGGAAAATCCCACTCAATCCCCTTAGCCTTCAACGCCACTACGAAAAAAGCTACTAGCAAAGTCAAAGTGGCAACCCCAAAAGCAATGGCACGAGCAAGAAAATCCTTCGGCATAAGAATAAGGTCTGTCTGGACTTCTAAAAGAGGAGCTAACGGCCTTTCAACTCAGACAGGTGGGCGTTGAAAGTGTCAGGGCAGATCTAATATATGCGCTACAGAACTTCTGTGCAGAAAAAGATCCGGAATTTTTTTTAGGGATCGTCCCAAGAAGATCCATCCAGTCAATTGGGAAATTGCGCACAGGACAAATATGGATGGCGGGTGCCGGAGAAGCATTAAAACAAAAAAGCCTTTCTTGTCAAACTAGCTGCTGGAGTTATGATGAGACCGGGTGCCATGCGGGTACGTTTATTGCGAAGCAAATAAGGTGCGAGAGCATGGGATGTAGATGAAATTGAAAGAAGAGGTGCTATGTCTCACCTGTGGCGCGGCATTGTGTCGGTCTGGGACGTTGCTATAAGTGGCACATGGTGGAGACTGGGGAACGGCAGCACAACCGCATGACCAGTGAGTGGTTAGAAGAAAGGGGAGTGCTCAGAGATATGGTAGCGGAACATATATGGCCAGCTCCAATTAGAAAGTAGCCGCCCAGTTCACGCTCCCATGCGAAGAAAGGCACTGGAGCCTAATACCCAACCCGCTGCCCATGCAGGTTTATATGAAGTTAGCCTCTGTGTCACCACCGGGAAATCACGTCCAGGCAGATCAGCTTCTATGGGGCCTCTCTACATCCGGCGGATTAACCTGAGCATCGGCCTACGAGCTGTAGACAACAACCAGCGATGTGATATGGAAGAGAATATGGAGGTGGCAAGAGAAAGAGTTCGCACATTTATCCGGATCGCTGGAAGACAAGCACTGTTAACGAATGTTCGGAGGAAGCAAATGACATTAAGCATGGACTACATTTGTCCGAGGTGCGAGACGGATCGAGAAACTCTTTTACATTTATTAAGAGACTTTCATTACATTTTTGGTGTTTGAGAACAATTCGTTCAACCAAGCCTGTGGCAAACGTTCTTTTCCCGCCGACCTAACAGAATGGATCATCCTTGGAATGACCCAGATAAGCAAAGAGAAGGATATCAACTATTTTTTATGTAATATTGGAGTGCGTGGAGATGGAGGAATAGGGCGGCTATTTAAAACAGTGATGAAGAAAAGCACCAAGGCCCTATGGCTGAGATTCGTGAAGAGGTGGGGATGACTACTGCATTACTGATGCTTATAGAAACATGAATTGTAATTTTTATTTAGGATGGTATAGGCTCATTCATATAGATGAAACCGCCGAAAAAGTGGCTCGTAAATGTTGCAGTAAGGAACTGAACTCGCTAGGCCGACAGAAAGAGAAATTTACTGCTATAGGCTCGCAGGTACGTCCGTTTTTACGTAAAGGTAGACTTTCGTTGTAAATATCCGCCAGGAAAGATAGTATTAGATAGCGTTGTTGGAAAGAAAAATCCTACGCTTGCATCCGGTGCTATTGAAACAACTAGTTGTCCAGTAGTTACAGCCGTCCAATCGAGTGGTGGACAGGGAGGAAGGCATATGAACATGAAGCCAAGGCAAGCAGTTCTTTCTTGTCCAGTTGTTAGAGCAGGAAGGACTAGTCTTGTGTTGTTTGATTTTTTATGACGAGTTCTATGTGTCTTGACTAGAGTAATCATAATACTGTTTAGTACGTAATGCTTTGATTAGAGATACTACTTTAGGAGAAATTTAATTAGAGTAATTGATATCCACATTAAGCGGTCGAGTATCAATCCATTTATCACTATTATCAAGGACTTTCTCTCTCTTGCTAGAATCTGGTAGAACAGGTATTCTTCGCATCGAGATCGTGGAAGTGAAGAATACCTGTTCTATAGATTCGACCTCTGAAGTCCATAAAGGCTGGAAAGTAAATACGATAACCTTAGCACGAGCTATTCTTAATAGAAACTGCTCATAGCGCGCACGTGGAATTCGTCGATCTAGGACGTTCCATAGGGTTGTAAATGGGAATTTCCCTTTACACTCACCTGAGCTTAAAAAGATCCGAAGCTCCTTCCCCACCAAAGATGACTGAACTGAAGCAAGGAATGCAGGCGCTAGTAGACCAACCTCTTATAAATGAAGAGAATTCTCCTAAATAAAAGCAAGCATCCTACTGTTTACCTGGGAAGTAATACCTTGCATACCTGCCAAAAAAGAACACAACTCATCGTATGATTGCAAGCTATTGAAAGTGGCATAGGAGTAATCGTAATCTTTAGATGTCAGCAACCTATAACGATGGAAGAGCGATGCTCTTGCTGCGGTCAAGTAACCACTTACTAGATCTGTCACACTAGGAGGCACTTTTATATCAACTGTCTCTCCTCTTTTTTGAGGATCAACTTCCCATTTTGAAGGAAGACACACCATAGGAAAATTCGTGGATAAAGGAAGAAATTGGCATGAAAGGCTGGACGAGGCATTAGGGGCCTATCGAACAACCTATCGGATTGCAACTCAATCTACCCCGTACTCCTAGTTCTGGTTAGCGCACTAGCCCGAGCACACTATCAACTTGTAGATGCGCCAATCTCTCCTTCCCCCACAAGAACAGAAAAAAGCAAGAGACCACGAACACCAGCACGCATGAAAAGAGCCCTTTTGACCCAAGGAGAGCGGACATCCATCCAAGTCTCCATCTTACTCTGTGTTTACGGCTGCCCAGCTTGGGCTGAGGCAAGGGCACGAACCTCTATCCTGATCTTGAGCTACAATCCCTGACGTGGGTTTTATTTATGCGGGGTCGCTTTGGGTCTGAAAGGTATGCTTTTGCTTAACACAAGACATAGAGCGAACATACATACATGCTGAACACACGCAAGTACTAGGGTGTGAAACATGCCAAACAACAATCCACCTATACGCTGTTCACAGACAAGCCACCGCTGCGCGCCTACCTATACGCTTAACATATGAAAGTAGAAACGAGGGAAATGCAATTTTGGGTTATTCTCCACGGTAACCACTCGCTTTTTGTGCTCTACACATGCCCACGTTCCTCACAAGCTTGGAAATGAAAAAGATAAGAGTTGTGATTTGACCCCTACCTATACTTTGAGTTAATGGACTTGCTTGTGAATTGAAAGACAGAGTTGACTAATGGGAAAGCCTGATAAAGACACTGCTTTTCCAAGCAAGGAATCTATAAGGGACTTCCTGAAAGAGGCGCGCAGCGAGAAATCGCCGGTCGGATTCTCGACCAGATATTATTTAAAAAATCCATCTCCCTCCACTGATGTTGCGCCCTTCCTCCCAAAGCATTCCGGCATCTGTTATTCCAGGTCTCACCCAGTGAAGCAAAGTCAGACAAGGGCTTTTTTTTTTTTTAAGTGAGCAACTACTAATGTTACGAACGAAAAGGGCTTAACTGTCTCGCTCTACGCGGGCAACAAACCATTCATTCAAGTCGCCTCACTAGCTCTCATTCTTTTAGCTTGCACCTTTCACTCTGAAATTCACACCAAGGCACGCAGCGTCGACACCCATCACAGTTCCACAAGATAGACCATTTGCCCTGGTTCCTACATCTTGCACGACACCCATTCCTATCCATACCCCACTTGAGCCATTTCCTTTACCGACAACCTATGTTACATCTGCCAATCCTTCCCTTGTAAAGCTACCTTCAGATAAGAAGAACATATTATCGTATAAGTCTTTCTCTCTGTTTCTAGATAAGAAGAACGTATTAACGTATCAGTGTTTCTATCTTATTTTTGTGTAGGTGGGAAGCTATGTTGTTAGTGAATCTTTGCCAAGCGTCACACAGAAGAACGTTGAAACACACATACTACAGAGAGAGGTTATTAAGCCGATTTTGGTTTATGTTAACCCCTCAAGTGTGAGAGTCTTCCAGTTGTGATCCACTTATTGAAGGAAAATGTGCTTGATTACTTTGGCCCTACTATGAAACCTAATTGGTTAGGAACATGTTTTCAGTGGTATGTATTAGTATTACTAACCGGAAAAAGTTAGCTGTCCTAATCCGCCTATCTCCACCAATAGCCTTAATGACGAGAGGTCAAGCCTGTGAGAGAGCCCCTATTCGTAATGACCTCCGAGCCTAAGCAATAAGAAGCCCTTGTTTTATTTGAGAAGTTTACCGCTCAATAATAAGTTATTAGTAGAATAAAGAAATCATGTCCGGTATTCGAATGGAGTATACCACAGAAGGTAAGCATCTCCAATTGGTAGTAATCAATGTTTATCAAATCCTTTCCAAGTCGCCTTTACCGTCTACCCCGAATTTAGGAGTGTATAACTATACCTATCCCTTTCTATTTGTAAGAGGAAAGCGTATGGATATCAGCTTGAGAACAATAAGGAGTGCCCCTGAGTTCTGTTTAGTTACCATTAGGGACTCCCTCGAAGCAGGAGCGAACCCCTGCTTAAAGTTTTAGTGAGAAACTAATCGCTACCCCATCAGGTTATGCGCTAGGAAAGGTCTCCCTACTTGAATGTCCGATGTCCCTAGGGTCTCATAGTAGTTCAAGCATGTAAATTAGGGTGCCTATTTCAGGTTGGGTTAAGTCCAACCCCCTAGGATAACTTAGAAAATAGGATTCGTAATATGTGACTTGAAATTCAAGGCAGAAGTAAGCTGAGTGCAATTCGTCAATTGAGTGCCCTAAGGAGATGTGAAATCTCCCGCTGAGTAAGGGAATTCCCCTGAGAAAACCATGAATTAGTTTTTTGGATGTTCTCAGAGTTGGGTATATCCGTAAAGCATTATGCGCCTATTCCAGTGTATTATTGGTTTATGAGCTAAAGTCCCCCGGCATTAAGTTCCCGCTAGGGGTCTCATGTTTGAGGTATTGGGTTTCCAAATGTGCCAGATGCTCTGTTCTAAAGGAGAAGAGAGGTATGACCTAATTTTTATATCCTAATCTTCATATAGTTCATAGGCAAAGTATCAATTGCCTAAGAGTTAGGAGTAGAGTATTGTTTGACCTCTAATTCCGTTTCGAAGTCTTCCTAAGATATAAGTTTGAAAGCAATAAGGCAGTTGCCAAAATACAGCTCTGTATGGACCGACTTCCTTGAATCAAGTTGGATCTTCCCTATGGGCCAAACCTATACTTTTGGCTCGATTGCCTAGGGTTTCGGGGGCCTAAGAGATTGAATTTTGCTTTCTTACGAGCTCTCCATTTTCCGTCCTTGTTCTAGTGTCCATTCCGTGTCTTCTTTTGCCGGTACTTGACCGCTACGCGCCTTGTCTCAATCTTTTGTTTCTATGGCCAGGAATCGGATTTATTCCCAAGTAAAGTTATGTTATTTCGTGTAGAAAGTGAGATCTGATAATCTTACGGTTACGCTTACACAAGTCCAAGTGGTATGAATCAAAGTTTGCTCTAAAGCTTAGGACCTGTCCTTTGCGGTTCGGAGCTTAGGAATGAATAACTCACCCTATCCCTGCATATTGATAATCGTAAAGCGTATAGTACTCAGGCTTTAAATCGGAAGTGTTTAGCCATTCCGAGGCTTAGTTACCGTTTGCGATGGTCCAAAAGCCGGCCCTCAAGCCTCTCTTAGGTTCAAGTTAGAATCTATTCGCTCCGCCTAATAGTTATCCACGAGCAATGGCCCCGCACTTCGTGCCTCTAGCTTTAACCACTGTAAATATTTGGAATGTTGGCAAAGCCTAAGAAGCAGTATAGTTATTAATTTTTTAATAAGGAAAAAGTGAAGGAGCAAGAGTTAACTGAGTGATTCTCATGGTTTATTGCCCTTCGGTTGGTTTCCTCTTCCCAGCCACAAAGGATGAGTAGAATGAAGCATAAAGGTCAAAGAACTCAGAATAAGAGAGTCAGTCAGAAGTCACTGTCGCTTGGTCTTTTATAAAAAGAGACTGGCGCGGAGCGGGAAAGAAAGCAGTGAAACAATAGATCACAGCAGCCCCATATTCTCTTGCTCCCGGTTAGTTTGCCCTTGCATCCAGTGGAATGCCCAGAATAGCTATCTACAGCCAGCCAAACAGCCCCAGCAAGAGTTGCTTAGTGCTAGACAGAAAGAGAATGAAGAGGTCTGACAGGTCCCGAAGAGAAGAATAGTAATCCAGGGCTAGTGGTGAACATGCAAACTCCGGTGCAATTGAAACGATAGATAGCTCTAGTTGGAAAGAAGAGTTTTGACAGCCGAGACAGCTAGTGCGCCAGTTTGCTGCATCCGGGACTAGAAGAGCAGTTGCTTAGTTAGACGCGGCACCCCCTTCCTCGCTTTCAATTTACTTTTTACGTCATAAAGCCTAAAGCTCCAATAGACTACTCTTCCTTACTTTCCGAACCATTCCATTTATTATCACTGGAAGTACGAGACGTTGGAAATTAATGCAAGGTAAATAAAAGCCTACGCTCTTGAGATGACCAGAAAGACCAACCAATGGCATAATGAGTTGAGTTAGCAAATACTAGCTATTATTTTGGTAAGAGAGATTTCCTATTGATTGAGTTAGTTGCCTACCCACTCCCACTTCCTTGGCCAACTCGACAAAAGTACCGGCCAGAATTGGGTTTTTTGGTTTTCTTAAATACAACCTTTTTCTATTCCAAATCTGCAAATGATTGACTTCCAGACAACTCTTTTTATATCTTCTGCTTTGATGGTGGCTAAGGCCTCTGATTCCACCCGACGACTACTAGAATTTGGCTCCGCCTTGTAGCCCTTGGGAAAGGTCCCACTATGTCAATCCCCCACTGGGCAAAGGCCAGGGCCCGGTTATACTGGCTATTTCCGTCGCAGAGATATTAAGAAAATGTTCGTGTCTCTTACACTTATCAAATTTTGGAACGAGCTGTAAAGCATCTTGCTTTATGGTGGGCCAATAATAGCCTTATCTGATGGAAGCTTTGTAGGCGTTGTATCTACAAAGCCATTGATTGACTTTCCTGCAATCTAACTCAAATAGCTTGAGCCTATCTATACTATAGTAAGGTTTCCCATAGGGCTCGTGTAGGGGCGCTCTATTTTGTTTCCCCCCTTCTTCTCTTCCAAGCCGCCTTAGCCTATTCCAGCCCATACAGTTTGGTAATGAGCTAGCCTAGGAAAGAGGGAAAGCGCTTATAGGTCTGGTATAAGAAGGACAAGTGAGTAGGCATTTCAACGAGTTGTTGACAAGACATTCACAGAGTGGCGAGGCATAACGTGGTCGGAATAGCTAGTAGTTGTAGAAGCGCGGCTTGCTCGTTTCCCTTCTTGGTAGGTCGCTTAGACGACACCTTTGTCATAACAGGAAATTTCTTATCCATGGACACAGTCTCCTCTGGGTCGGAGCCCTGACTACGTGTCTCCGGTGTGTTGGCCGGGTTCAAAGAAATATAATTTTAAACAAGGTCCACAGGACTCGGACCTCGCAAGTGCACTCACTTGTTATCAGATTCTTAATCTGTTTGGACAGTGTCTACATAAGGGGATTCTTTGGTCTCTAAATAGTCACTCACGGATAGATAAGGACCCGAGGACTTGAGCAGCTCGGCATAATGAATAGAAAGGGAATGTACTCTAACCTCTAAGGAAACGAATAAAAGAGGAGGCGCAATCCGGCTTTACGAAGAGAGTCGAGAAACCGAAAAGCGGACAGCGAGATTCAACCCTCTCAGACGAATAGGACCGGGTGCGAGAAGAGAATCCGGGTTGAGGAGTCTTAGAATGATTTTCTCGAAGAAGACGACGGTCGGATAACGAAAGGCTTCTTCAGGGATGGACTTCAATGCAAAATGGAATTGGCGCCCTTTCGAATACTCTGAACATCTCCAGTGACGCCCACAACTGGAGGGAATGGCATGACAAGAAGAATAAGACGCTTCAGAAGACGTCACTTCGCCTGGGTGGCGCATGTCTGCTTTTAATCATAAAAAAAAAAGCATCGAGAGCATATAAAGATAAATTGGCTCCGCTTAGGGTTGAGTAGTTTTTGAATAGGAAAGAAGCTGATAACCGTTTGAAAAATTGTCGGAATAGGCCTCGGCAGTATAAGCTTTCACTGGGTTAGTTTCATCGGCTAGACGCAAGGTAGTTAATGGTTTCGCGCGAGAAATCTACATATTTCACTTATTTTTTTACTTGCATGCCGTAAAAGCATGAGCTAAGAGTTCAGTAAAAAAAAACTAGTTAATTTCCTAAGGATGCCGACCTATAGATTAAGTAAAGCATGTGAAATTGCTCAGCTTTAACACATAAAAAAAAATTCTTTACTAACTAGATCGTTGTATTGAAACGAAGCGAGTACTGGTAAAGCTAAATATTTATTCGAACTAATAGTATAAAGATCAGTCACGTATAGGTGGAGAGGGAAGAAAAAGAGCTATACGAGGCCCTTTCACTCTTCCAGGCATTAAATGCGGCATTTAATAAATTTTCCCACACTTACCATACATATCCATAGTGGCATTCAATACATGAACTTAAGATTCAAACCCGAGAGGCTTAAACCGGGAATTTATTGGCCTTCTTCCAGAGATGTTAAGTCAGAACAAGCCGCCAATACTGATGAGAGACTGAACTGGTCTAGCTTATTACCACTGTGCATCATTTCTCCAAACAGCTTTAGTGCATTTGTAGGACAACCTGGCCGAGCAGGGTTTTTGCTGAGATACTAGTTTTCCAAGAAACTGTGCTTTTTGTCTCCATATTTGAAAATAGAGAACTACTCGCTTTGAAATCGCCAAATTTGGCGTACATGGGCATTGCCTACTGCGAAATTATTCTGTAGACCCCTGGACCATTCTAACATGGAAGAGAGTTTCAGGGCCCAGCTGTCAATACACTTGCAAATGTGGTCTAATTAGGCCATTCTTTAGTTCTGATCAACTGACTCAATGCCAACAAAGCATCAACCCATCTACCATGCTGAGCAAAGGCCGCTAAGGACCAGAACTTAAAAAATAAAAATCAATAAGAACCGGTTTTAGTTTTTCTTAATTTTATTAACCGCGCCTGAAGCTCAATTGGAATAGTGTTTCGTTATGTTCGCAGACGAGTTAGACGATCAATCCATCAATGAATGCCCCAATCTGCTTCGAAAGAGCCCACCATCCATACCACCGTGGACTACCTTTCTCAAGTCCCTTCCCTTTGGCTGCCTTACTTGCTTACCCGGGAATAAATTGTTAACTACTCTCTAACCTTGAAGCTCCGGCTTCGATGAGCAAGAAAACGGATGGGCAAACCGTTTTTGATAGGCTCGTTTATTCATAAACTCGTTGGGTCAATCAGTGCTTGGAGAATTACTTAAGATGCATGATCTAGTGGAAGATAGATTGGATAAAGTTTCGACGAAAGCAACCCGGAGTAGTGGTGCGATTAAGAACATATGGTTGAATTGGCAAGGGAGTGTTGAAAACTACTGTCAAGAGAGTCTTGTAGCTCTCTAAGAGAAAGGTACGAAGACACTGAGAGGAGTGAATTGACGGAATAGGAAAGAGTAAGGCAAGGGAATAGGAAAGAGTAGGGGAATTAGTATTGCAAGGAGTTACTGCTGCGGAATCTTTTGGAAGATACTGGAAATTCCTATGATAAATCTCAGCAAAAATGCATGACCTTTTGCTCGCTGAAAAAAAGTGTCAGTACTTTGAGTGCTATTAGATAAAAACCATACCGATCAATGCGATTAACAACACGAATCTCGTATATAGATCGATTCTTTTTCCTAGCCATAATGTATTCTTGAGCCGAGATCATATCTTTCTTAATGAAAAGGTTCATCATATGTGGATACTTTCTATAAACTTCGGATGTATCGGAGAAGTTGTCCATAGTAATAGCTTCTCTCTCTATTTTCCTAATCTCCGCATCATTATGAACAAGGTGCCTATGTGATTTGGAATGAAGCACCGCCAGCTAGGCGGATTGGGCAAATGAGCATCATCGTCCATCTGCTCTAGATCTGATTACTGAATGGGCGATAAGGGTCGACACTGTCGGTAAAAGAGGATAGGTACAGCTTATGCTGGATATACGTTGTAATGGTCACTACCATGTCCTACTCCATGCTACTGCCCCATTACACTATAGTGTGAATGTCAGCCTATCCTGTAGTGAGTGGGTAAATAGCCTCATTGTACCCTCATGGTATTTGCCGAATTTTAATGTAAAATAGATTATCTAACTTACCATGTTTTTTGCATTGTGAACCGCTCAATCTTGCTCGTCGTTGAACCCATCCGTATGAACCTCAGGCGTCGGCGCTGGCGTAAGCACCGCCTTTTCGTGGTGGAGATATAGGATTCCGTGTAGTGCCCGACTGATACCAGCCGATATGTGGGGGAGAGTCTCGGTCGTTGGGAAGCGAGGTTTAGAGTATTTAAAATATGCTTTGCTTGCCTCCTCATTCCATCCAAATGCATTCTTCTTAAGCTGATCAGTAAGGGGTTTAGCAATTGAGCCGGATCCTTCTAGAAACGAATCATAATATGAGTGGTATAGGAGATAAAGAGATGGTAGAAGGTAATCTGGTAATGGCAAGGGTAGGGGGTTAATGAATTTCCCACTACCAAGGATGGATTTTCCTCACTATGATGGAGGTGCTCAGTACTCTTCTTACTTACTTATAATGCCTATCCCCTACCAACCACAAAGGCATATTTATTTTATACCTATAACGCATAGCCCTATACTTGGCCAGCACGAGCTCAATCTAGGGTCATGGAATCCAAGATGATACAGTGATTTCGAATTACGTATTTGGGAAGAGATATTCGGGATTGTAGGATAAACCTTAATTAGGATATTGATTGGTTATGATTGGCAACCCAGAAGCGGACTCCTTGGATTGGTTTGATTGGACTCCAGACATTGATCCGGGTGTTCGTTCTGTACCCTCCCTTGACTATTAGTTTATAGCACGTCCTAGATCTTCACCGCTTTCAAGCGCAGTTTCATTACGTTTCGAATAGGCTCTAACAGAGCTAATACTTCGTTTTCATCAATCTAACATCGCTTCTACCTGTTATTTTATTGGATGGAGAAGCGGATCGATCATATTTGCCAATATTGTCTTTTATGCCCTGCTACAGTCGAGGTACTGCCGCGGAACAGGCATTGGCAACCCGCCTTGTTATTTTCTAAGATGGTAAAATGGTGGAAGTGTTCCTTGTGGTACTTGAAGTTGGTACAATCATTTGCACTCGGGGACGAGCCCATTCGGATACTCCGTGATCTCTTACATCCTCCCATTGTGGCTAAAACTAATAAGGTAGCTAAGTCTGATCCATAATTGGTAAGAATTGGGATTGGAAGTTATTCCGCCACATTCAAGAGAAGGTATTAGAGGGGAGACCTGCTATTGTTACCGCCCTACTATTCATAATGTTACCGCCCTACTCTTAATGGAGTCTGGATGGATGGCACACACAATCCTGTTCTAATGAGTAGTGATGACTGATTATAATTATTGCGAGTGCTGAAAGGCATTTGAGGCTATGTACCATAAGTGAGTGTGAGTAAAAGTGATGAGTCGTCTAGAACAAGGGTGAGTATAGTGTAGTTGGAACAAAACAATGGGGAGGCACAGTGCGGTCGGTATCAGGTAAAAGGCCTAGACGGACGCCTTTCTTTTCCTTTCTTTCACAAGTTGGATCCTCTGGTACTTCCTGAATTACTGTTATCCTCTGCAGACTTGCAAAGCAGAAGGGTACAAAACTATCCTGTCAAACTGTTATCGGTAGTCCGAAGCACCTAAGGCCAAACCCCAATACAACAAGAGTGAATGTTTCAATCGTACAATATTGAAACTAGCACTTCCCTTTATTACTTCATTTCTCTTTATTTTGAATAGACACTAGAGATCTCCCAAGGGAAAGAAGCAGTAGCGAGCCAGGTTCCTCGTCCAATTTCAATATGAGTTAACCTTAGCTAAAAAGCTTACCAAAAGAGAGAATATCACTACTGTACGCTTTGATTTTAATGTTTAGAAAAGAAAGAGCGCTAAGATAAGCCAAAATAATATGTCTACTAAAATAACAAATCTATCAAGGCTGATCCCTGGCAACTATGTTTTATTCTTTACTAGTTTCTTTTTCAGTCAGTGA
This sequence comes from Rhynchospora pubera, assembly GCA_028095005.1. NCBI lineage: Eukaryota > Viridiplantae > Streptophyta > Magnoliopsida > Poales > Cyperaceae > Rhynchospora > Rhynchospora pubera. The sequence continues at coordinate 21,216 of JAMFTS010000800.1, forward strand.
CCAAACGAAGACTTGCTAGTGGATAACTACTAACTCACTACCTTTTCTTCCTCACCCGCGCACTTTACTGTAGGTTTATCCTTTATTTACCCTATACCGTATTATTGGATTCTTTTTGTGAAGTTAGTTAATTCCCATCCACTAAGAGTAAATTCAAAGGTAAGTCTAGGTTTCTTTACAAGAGAGTCATATGAACTTGAGTGATAGCCCGGCTTATTTTAGTCTAGCAAGTATAGAAGGAATTCCTTTTGAGCCAAGGCGTGCGTGAAACCATCCAAGGAAAGGTCAGTCTGCATTCTTTCCTATGAATCTCACAAGTAGCGTTATAGGAATTAGCGTATAGTAGTAGGGGGCCTTTGTTCAGTTCTGACTTTATACCTATCACCATATAGTACCGTGTTCAGTAAGTAGGGCTCATTCGTTCAAAGCCATGGAAGTCAGACTGGGTAAGCCTTTAGTGAGTTTTGGGGACTATTGCCTCTTGTTTGTGCTAACGTCTGGCTAGAAAGTCTCAAGGAGGAGAAGTCTGAGCAAGACTCGAAAGGAAAGTTCTACGAGATAGATAAATTGAGTGGCCGTTGTATTATGTGCCGAGCAATGGTCCATGTTTTCCTCGAATACCTCTGAGGGTTACCGAGAGTTTAGTGATTCACCACTCTGAACTTGCATGCCGGGTAGGCTGTTGAGTAGCTCCGTGAACGCCTGCACTAAGCCTTGCGGGTAAGCAATGGGGCGAGATTACTCAAAGCTAAAACGGGAGCGTACGGATCTGATGCGTTTTTTTCGTAAAGGCGAAAGGAAACTCCACGAAGAACTTCCATGCTGATACCTTTTATGTTGCTCGTGTTCTTCCCGGCTTTGACTGGCCACCAAGATATCATCCCAAAATGCACCGCCCGCTTCATCCCTGGGAAGCGGCAGGAGCGAGCATTAGGAAAGCATCACTTCCAAACTCATAATGACCTACCTTGGTGTGTGATGAATGCTGTTTTTTGCAGGCACAATGAAAAAGCTACGAATCGACTGGCTTTTCTGGCTCTACACAATAAAGGTTACTTGCCTCTAACCTAATTTTAGGAGACTAAAGTGAACATGCCTCTTCCGAATGTAGTAACTCGCTTACTTACTGCATCCGTTTTCTTTCCTGCCACAGCGAATGGATCAAATGAAAGCCAACTTGCTTTATTTTTGAGTGTATCGCTTGCAGCAGCAGCATACGTTTCCTCGGTGGGTGGACAGTAAATTTATCTATATTTAAATTAGGTTTTAACCTTTACTTGTTTATTGTAATATATTGAAACATTAGTCAAGGAAGGGCCGGCCTCGCCTAAAGCTTTAGTAAAAAGGTCTGCTTCTGAAAAAGCACCAGCTACGGAATTGAATACTTTATGTTACTTTCCTTTATCTTTTATTGCTAGATGTTAATTATTCCTTATTTTCTGCTGTTATTCCAGACAATTACACTCGCTACAGAACAAGCACCGGCGCAGATACTGTTACTTTCATTTATGTTTCTTTCGCTGTGACCTTTTTTTTGTGAAGGAGTGAGTTCAGTTCGGTTTGAAATGGAGACTAGATAGTAAAACGGGCATTTCGAGAAAGGTAGTCCTATGCCCTTAATTTGAGCAATGGCGCCTTCGTCGAAGGTGGGGATGAACCTCCCTCTACTGATGGAAGAGTGCTAAATATTATGATGGTAGGCTTCTTTCCGCTTTGGCTTATCTTTTTTCCTAGATATAGTAATGCTTTTTCCTCTTTCTTGTGGTAATTTCTCATTTCATGGAGAGTAGCATTAATTATTTAGGAGATAGTGGTTAGCATGTGAAATATAAAAATGTAATATATAGTAGGAATTGAAGAACTCTGAATGAGTAGCTTACTCCTTACTGACATGAGCACTGAAACTATTGCAAAGAACATGGTGGATTTTCTTAGCCCGCATTGTTTATGAAACATATAAGCTATATGACATATGTTGAATATAGTATGCAAAACTCTAGTGAAAGGAGGAGGATACCCAGGCTGAGCTAGCTAGTTTTCATGGAGTCAGGGAATTTCAACTAGAATAGCCGCGCCCAACTCTGACATTTGCTCAGAGAGAGAATCATCCATGGGTGTCCAACTCCGATTGAATTGAAAATTTCCGAGTGGAGTTATTTAATTACCTATAATCTACACTCCGATTAGTGAGTTTCTCTCTTCAAAGACTTATTGAAGTGTGGGTGAATCACCAGATTTCCCGGAGTTCATAGAAAGATTTAACACCAGATTGGTTTCCGGGGATTCCTCCTTTTCACTAGAATTGCCAGTGAGACTTTGACATTCTGATTTGACTGGAGTTCGTATCGTGCATTTCATCCACAAATGATAGATTGACCAACCACTTTAGATACTCTGGAAAGTTTCCAGGAAGTGGTATTCATTCAAGCCCGGGGGCGGGAAGAAGTCAAAGCATGAGCACACGCGCGCGGAAGACTACTTTACCTGCTGTCCGGCTCCCGCTTGCATTTAACTCATTTGAATAGAAGAATTTAATTTCAGAGATTTCTTTCTTCAATTACTCTTTTTCATTGTGAAGTGGAGTTGCCTATCATGAGTTTTAATTGTGCTCTAAAGCTGTCGAAGAGGGCGAGTGGGTGCTCTAAGCCATAGTTGAAGGAACGTAGCAAGTAAGGCATTATTAGCTTTGTTGCATATGAGAAAACTCACAGGCCGGGCTTCGCCCGAAAAAGAATTGTTGGTGAAGGGGCATCAGCGACCGTCTATATAGAAGGGCTTTCTTCGGTTAGGTAACCCCCCTCGCCAAGACTAGTTGTAACCGGATCATTTGGAAGGACAGAAAAGAGAAAAGTTCGGATATGTTCATCAAATTCTAGCATGAAATCGAATATGCAAATAAATGATTTCACCCAATCCCTCTCTATGAAATAAAAGAATCCTTACTCCGATTTCGGGTTATGCGGGGTGTTATAGGAATATTAACTGGTAAATCAGGTGACGTGGCACAGAAAGTTGGTACTGAGTATGTGGTAAAGTAGAAATCTTTTATTGAGCCTGGATTTTCTTTGTAATCAATCCCGGATGGATGCTTTTCTTCTTGTGCTTTAGGTTAATTGAATTTGAAATTAGTTCGCCTCATCTTTTCTGCTTTCCTCCTTTGCCCAAGTTAGGATAGGATGATTCCTCATCTGACAGACAGACACGCGGGGAGCGAGCCACGTATTGTTCTTCTTAAGAAGCTCGAGATTTGAATAGATGAAACGAGTAGAGAGATAGACGACTTTGGCCCGCCCGAATCAACAAAAAATTACGTAGATCGAAAAAACCAAAAATAATGCGTTTACTTCCAACCGAGCTTTCCTACCGAATAGATAATGAGAGGCAAGACATATATTTTGTCCAAGCTTCCTAGCAGGTTTTGAATTGATAGACTTTCATGAAGGAAGTTTAGGAGGACAGTGACTCTTGCTCCAAAGCTTAAAAGCGGGGGGCCCGGCCCGCCTTTTAGGCTAACTGAACTCCCAGCCAGAATAAAGATATGACTGACGGACAGACAAAGCTACATGCTTCTTTATAATGAATGGCATTGATCCAGCTAATAAGGAATGACAACGATTACCCACCCCTTCTTTCTGCACGCACCAACCAGGCGGCCTACCTTTTCTTGCTTACTGTATTTGCCAAGTAGAGCGAACTATTGTATTTCTTTCGCAAGCTCTTCAACTCTTTAAATGCGGCAGCAGCCATGCCATCCGGGGCGGTTACGAGGAACCGGTCTCGACCCACCAATCTTGCGACCCAAGTCAGGCCTTTCTGAGCGACCTAACCCTCCCTATGGTATCTGAGAAATTAGCCAGCCCCATCTATCATGATTCTGTTGAGAGCCTTGTTGGTATCCAAAGATGCAAGCAAGCAAGCGTGGTCTGATTCTTGGTGCAGCTATATGTAGATGAGTTGTCGGCGTATTACTATATCTTTCTGTCACCCGGTGTTTTCATGGTATTTTCAACAAGCAGCTTCACTTGGACACCATGGTACGTACTGAGTATGTAAAGGTGATACATGGGAATTCCACCAAAAAAGGACTTCTTAAAGTACGTCTAGCAATAAAGAAGGGACTGGGTGGGCTTTCCGGCTGGGTATAAATAGCTTTTTGTTGGTTTAGAATAAGCGTGCCTGCCAGTATCTTTGTATTCGAATTCCGGTAAGAATAAGGAAGGAATAGGGAGGATCAGTATCGACCGATTCTGGTCAAGATGTTGACTTTCAAGTTTACGAGAAGTATGCCAAGTTTTTTGGCCAGTCATCTCACTTGGGAAGTGAACCATCTACTAGCTTCTAGCGATCTGCACCCAGCCTTGTGTCGATCTATATTCATTAAAGTAGTCATCAGCTAAAGTAAAAGCACGTGTTGATGCGGCTGACGGTTCCATCTTCTTCTCATTTCTCTCTTGTAAGGCTATTCCACTTTCTCTTTACGAGTCGTACGAAGCGGCGAAGACAGCTAGCGATCGGAAGCCGTAAGCGTGGACATGCAACCTGCGCGGTTTACGGGTGTACGTATGAGGTCAAGGACTTTCCTTTATAACTATGGAGGCAGTCCTCCATGTGGAGTTCACTTCATTTGTCAGACTTTTGAGCTTTGCTATAATCTCTTATGGCTGCATTCTTTTTTCTTCATTCTTTTTTAATGTGTTTGTTCTTATTTCAATGTAGCGGGACCCAGAGGGACAATGGCACTGTCCTTACTGCTCTTAAGAAGGCGGCTTGCTTGGTCTACTCACCAGATAACAAAGAGAAGGCCCAACCACTTAATAGAAGAGTTCCTCTTTATAGAGATTAATAAGCCTGACCGCTTGTCCCTACTAGAGCTCTCATTGAGTTAAGAAATCCCTGCCAGCTCCAAGAGAAGGAGGACAGAGGAGTAAAAAGCGCACTCCAACCCCAAGCAAAGATTTCTCTCTTCCCTTGTCTTGTAGAGATATCAACGTGTTTGGCTCTTTCTATAAAACTCAGTTTATTAGTCTATAGATAAAGAAGTTCACCCATTACTACTATTAATCGACCTATAAATAAGAATATACCTATGTATATTGACTTGGCTTGACAACTCTCTGCTGGCTTTTGTCTAGCAAACTGAAGGAATCTTGCTATTTTCACTGCTCAAAAATATGTGAAGATAAGGATGATAATTTGGACTTATCAGGCTGATGTTGAAGAGTACTATCAGCCACTAGTATTTGACGAGTTTAGTCTAGGAATCCCATTTTTCTAGTAAGCATTTCAATGCTGATTGCACCCCTTAGTGTGGACTCGGATAATGGAAAAAGGCGTGTACGGCGCACCTACGTACGGGCACATTCATTAGGTGAGGTGGAAGTGCGACTCACTTGAGCGGAAAGTGAAGAAAAAGCGCGAATTTTGACTCCACTAAGTCAAGTAGCCTTGATTGAGGCTAGCCAGTAAATAGAAATGGCCACGCCCATTGAAGCATATATTGAAGCATATAAGGATACCAAAGATACCATTAGTATACCAAATCTTTATCTACCCAAAAGAGAATAAAGGAAAATCTTTCTTTACCTCCTCGCCGAATTAGCTATAGCACATTTGACCTATTTACTAACTGAAGACTCAATATAGGAGGAATTATAAAAAAGAAGAAGATTGGGTCCGAAAGGCCGGATTTATTCGAGATCGAATAATAGCTTAGAGTTTCGTAGTAAGGCACAGAATCCGAAAGAAAAATAAGGAATAGGACTAGGAGAATGAGGTATAATTCACGGAGTAAAGCAGTAATTGGGCTTAGTGCTCCGATTGCGCCGCGCGGAATAGGACAGATAGGGAAATGCCCCTTACTCAACCAAAACCTCTTTTCCCATCCCCTGAGTACACAAGCAAGTTTACATTATATTGGTGTGCTCGGGCTATCGAAGAGGGACTGTGTGATGCTGGCCCCCGCTCATCTTTGCATGATCTGATTTGTGGTCCTTTGCCAGTGTACCAAAGCATTTCTTATTCTCCTAAAGAAGGCACGCTCTTGTGCGTTCCGGGTGGGAGCTTAGCAAGGGAAGAATGCTGTACTGAAAAAAGAATCAAGCTTGGACTATAAGTCAACATTTCTTGTTGGGCCTTCCCTATGCCGGTTCCGAGGTCGCGGTACTTGCTGTTTACGTTCGCTTTGAACATCTAGGCCTGGGTATTTTTCTGTGCTTTCTGTGTGAGCTGGACTAGTTCTTCCTTCTGCCAAGGCGGTATCATCTTCTTTCTATGCGGGATAAAAGCCACCTTACATAAAAGACAAATAGAGAAGTTAGTGATGCTTCCTCTTTCTTTTTACTAAAAAGAATAGGGGATTATATTTAACCACTTCCTGTATTCCCGTAGGTAATGTAAATGAGTGAGCGATTATGAAATTCATCCTGCATACCCATATCATAGAAGTGTTATTTCAATTTATTAATAAGTGCCGCTTTAGCTTGAAGTTCATCTCGAGTAGTTGGTGTAATATGTTCTCCTTTTTGAATAGATTTATGAACAGAGTACATAAGATTTCGCTTTTTTACTGTTTCTTATTGTGAAAATATTAGAGAACTTTTTCCATATTACGAACTCCGTTAACTGTTAGCTCATTCGCATCTTTCACAGAATGTGGCCGTACAGTTCCTTTAAGAAGTTGTGCAATATGAATAAGTAAAGTTTTATTTAGCTCTTTTGCTTGAGCAAGCATAAATAGGAATCGATCTAGTTGCTTATCCTTCCAATTGTGTGCAAAAAGGAAGAAACAGCGTCAAAAATGCCATACATCACTTTTCACTAATGAATCATCATGGTTCTTTCTATTCTTTTTGGACTCTGCTCCAAACAAGCTTAGACTAGCGCGAAAGCCATTGCGCTAACGCACGCGCATCCTATTCTTGCTGCAGCCGTTTTCTCGCTTGGCCCGAAACAGCAAGTTGGAGGACAGCAAGCGATTGGAACCGCTTTTCTTCTAGCCAACTTTCAGTCTATTCCTACAATTCACTTTACAAAGCAAGTAGAAAAGGGATTAAAGGGGCAGCCAAGCTGAAAAAACGTGAGTGCGAGGGACGAAGTAGCTTGACTGAAAGAAGAGGGAACGAAGGTGGTAGGCTTTATACGGCGTGAAGGCACATCTGCAGTAGCCGCCATCAATTCTTTAAGTCTAAAAGCGAATAAGGAGAAATGGAGTGGCAGCATCTTGAAATGCGCTTCTTTTTTATACCCGACGGAGGTGCAACGAGTATAGAAGATGATAGCCAGTTGGCGGACTCTAGCTCATCGAATGAAGGGTTAAGAGTTGAAGATTATATCCCTGTCAAAGCGGAATGGGATTTAGTCTATGCTGAAGAAGCAGTAAGTGAGCAAGATTGTAGCGCCTTTACAGCAGAATCCGATAGCCTTTCGGATGAAGTGCTAAGTGAGACATATTTT
>JAMFTS010005169.1:0-28666 GCA_028095005.1 Rhynchospora pubera
CACACAAGCAACCTCGACCGTTTGATCTAATCAAAGAAGCATGTTTTCACAAAGAAATTCGCAATTAAAGAATCAAACTATTGGTATACAGAGGAAAACAAAACAGCACCTCTTTGATTTGCGAAGGCCAAAATTGTTCTGAAAGTTCAAAACATGTAATAGAGTGTATTTGTGCCTTGTGGTGTGATTCTCCGTTTCTCGAATTTAAGGAGGAGAAGAACAAGGACAAGAAAGGAGAGGAGAGAGGATCGGAACGGTGCGTCACTTGTTAAATAAAAAAAATTATTCTATATTTTAGATGCTCCTCAACGAATTACACTAAGCGAAATTGTAGATGTTGAGAGAAATAGAGGAGAGAAGGCTTACAGTTTTCTTCATTTCATGGAACCGAGAGAGCGGAGTGGAGCGACGAGCAAGGTTTCTAATTCTGCGCAAGTGATTCTCTGATTCTCTCTGGGTTTTTCTTCTTGGAAATAAAAATAACAGAGGGAGAAGAATGAAGAAATGTGAAGGAGACTAGAGAGTGGAGAGTGGAGAGTGGAGAGTGGAGACAAGCAACGCGTTCCTTTTTTTTACTTTTTCCTTTTTAAGTAGTTCGAGTAAAGATAAAAATGAAGAATTCACATTGCGGAACGAACGGAGAAAGCATGATTCATGATTGTCGATTAGTTTCCTTTCTAATGAACTGAACTCTTTTTTACCTGTACGGAGAAGGCAGAGGAGCGCCTGAACATACCGGATCTTCTGTGGCGCTTGTTTCAATCTCAATTTGTTTTTTTTTTGTCTTTAATTGCCACAACAAACAAAGTAGTCTAATGAAAAGGGATATATATCAACAAAATGACTGACATTAGTGACATGTTCTTTTTTCAATCTGCTGTGTTGCCTGGCAGGTATTTATTTCTTTTTACATAAATTTTAGCATTTTCTTCTTTATTGAGATAAATATTATGTTGGATCGATGTGTGTAAAAAGTACAAAATTAATTGACCTTCATTTATTGTGACTATCTTGTTTTGGGTAATAAAATTGATTTTTTATTGGTAAGGTGAGTGGTAGATATCACGTAGTAAATATTTAGATTTAAGGTTGGTGGGAAAAAAAAAACGGAGGTTAACTAGCTTAAATTTTATACGGTCTGAATAGCATTCTACTATGTATTTTACAGTTTCACAGGTCTTATTTTGTTTGTCACAAAAACAAATGCTGCCAGCAAGTAAGGAGGGAAAAAATTGTATGGTCCTAATAACGTAAAAAGTGTGAATTCAAATTTTATGTGAAGATTTCATCATTTTTGTCACGTCCAATTGTTTGAAAAGACGAACAATGTGTGTTGTTGTTACATGGTACATCTTGAAATTTAATTTCATGGGCGAGGTTCTTACTCAGCGGCTTTTATTTATTAACTAAGAAAAAAATGGTAAAGAATTTATTTATCATATGGTTGATTAGACTCGGCAACTACAATTCATTTTTGGGAAGTTCTTAACTAGAGAGCTTTCTTTGCAAAAAGAATATTAGCAGTTCACTAAGCTACTAGCACATTTGCATTTATGAAATTGACTCTGTAACGCTATGGGGAAATTAAGGACCAATTTCTTTTTAGTGGAATATATATTCCTATAATACTATTACTAATGAGAATTATATCTTCAAAAAGAATAATATCAATGAGAATCTGACGGAGTTTTAAATTTATAATTGATATTGCTCACATCTTACTACCTGGTTTTCAAATTTCAATGAATATTGATTTGTCAATATTCTCCATTTGAATGCAATTCGTTTCTGATTATAATAAGTTTCCAAAAACCATTACAGTTCTAAAATGGTTAAATAGCCGTACAAATTCATTTCACTACTCAGAATTAACAATAGCTTACGGGCCTTTATGCCTCAAAAAAAAAAAAAAAACAATTACATTTGACAATAAAAAAAAAATTGAAAAGAATCTAAACAAAACTCTTTTTATTCTTTTTCCCAGCTAGCCCAAGTTCGAAGACTAATTGCACTGATAACATTTTACAACCGTCAGACATTTTCTCAATACAAATTTGCCCAAAAATCATGTGAATCTATCCAACACTTCATTAAAATTTATCACAATTTTCAATTTTTCATTTAACTAAGGACTTCTCCATAATTTATTCATCAAATCGTTCACTAGACAAATTACTGTTGGTAATGAAAACTTGACTTCTTGTATCATGCGTCGTTATAATAAAAATTATCATAATTATGGGGCCCGTTTGGATGAAGGTAGGAATTTATAGAATTTGCAATTCTTATGAATAAATTTATTGGGAAGTGTGTAACTTTGTGAAGAATTTGAATCGTTTATAATAAATTTGGCATATAAAATTTTCGAAATTACAAATTCTGACCCATCCAAACGGGGCCTATATGAAGCAGTGCGTGCCAGGTTATTTGAATTGGACTCCATTTCAAGTTACATTGTTCAAGTACATACTTGGAGTTAGAGGTGGTTGTCACATTAGATCCAACTCTTTTACCTGTACGGAGATGGCAGAGGAGCGCCAGAACATACCGGATCTTCTGCGGCGCCTAGTTTCAATCTCAATTGTTTTTGTCTTTAACTGTCACAACAAACAAAAAAAAGTCTAATGAAAAGGGAAATTTAGAAACAAAATGACAGACATGTTCTATTTTCAATCTGCTTTCTTGCTCGGCTGATATTAAACTCATTCTAAAGTTAAGAATTTGTAACTAGTTAAGTCACCTTCTCTAAAATTAAATTATGTTTGATAGAGAATTTAAGAATTTGTAAAGTATAAGATAATCATATTTATTAACTAAGAAAAAAATGGTAAATATTTATTTATCATATGGTTGATTAGACTCGATCGGCAGTTACAATTCATTTTGGGAAGTTCTTAACTATAGAGTTTTCTTTTTTAAAAAAAATTCTTATATATATTTTTTTCTATACAGTTCGTTTAACTTGCCAGCTGCTATGAAACGTTCAACACAACAAGGATATGATTTAGAGCTACTTGCAATTAAGGATCGATTCTTTCTAGTGGAATATACTCCTTATAATATTACTAATGATAATTACGTCTTCAAAAAAAAATATATATTATTAATGAGGGCCGGTAATCCGTAAGGCGGAATCCAAATAAAAGGACAAAATTTTAAATTTTGAATTTATATTGCTCACACTCACTACCTGATTTCCAATCAATATTGATTTGTCAATATTCCCCACTTGAAATGCAATTCGTTTCTGACAGCAATAAGTTTCTAAAAATCATTACAGTTCTAAAATGGTTAAAAAGGATTACAAATTCATTTCACTACTCAAATAACACAAAAATAATAATAATAACAATAGCCTACTAGCCTTTATATGAGCGATGTATTTCTATATAAATTTTATATAATTTGCAGTCGATTTGATACTTGATCAATATGTCAAATCATGAACAATTATGGTCAATTATAACATATTAATTTTAATATGTTCATGATTAAACCATGATTCAACACTAAATTTTACAAAATTTATATGAAAATGATTTTCGTGTTAAATTAAACAAGATCAACGGTTTAGATTTTATGGTTGAATTTTAAAATTTGAAAATATTGATGAAGTTGTGGTGTTTGATGGCATCTAAAAATGATAATACTAGAACCCTTCTCTTATAGGGTGCGTTTGGATCGTTGGAAGAAAGAAGAAGAAGAAGGAAGAAGAAGAAAAAAAATTATAAACAATTCAAACTCTTCATAAAGTTACACACTTCCCAATACTTCTTCCCACTTCTTCCCTTCTTCCCTTCTTCCCACACCTATCCAAACGCACCCATAATTAATAATTTCAAGACAAGATGTTATACCTATTAAAAGATGTTATTATTTATTTTCTTATTTACACTATTCTGAATTTCTGAGGGATATATGAAAATTTATGAATTTTAAATTATTATTTGTGTTTTATCAATTTTTTTTTTTTGGTACGCATCACTTAACTAAATAAATATTTAATCTGTACACATGGGTTTACATTTCGAGGTGCCCTGTCGTCAATAATCATAAACAATATTAATAAATCTATTATTCGCTTGCCTGTTTAGATAATCTGCTTATTAACTTATGGAAATACCTTATCAGTTTATCCTATGAATACTTTGCATTTCAGAATGCTCTTGTGACGACACGGCGCCCCGAGATATAGGTCTCGTGTTCTACGAAATAAATATTCAGTTTAGTGATGTAACAAGAAACGATCAAATAACACAAACAATAACATAAAATTCAGATTTTTATATATATCAAATAGTCTAAAGCTCTGCTTGGATGGTGTGGGAAAAAGAGGAATAAGGAAAGAAGTTGGAAGAAGTATTGAGAAGTGTGTAACTTTGTGAAGAGTTTGAATTGTTTAATAATAAATTTATTTCCATTTTAAATACAAATGGCACCACGCATTGGTATAACAAAACATCAATGACTAAACTTAATAACTTAGGAAATAGTAAAACGTAAATAACTTTGACTATATTGGAAACCAATAATAACTTAGGAAATAGTAAAACTTAAATAACTTTGACTGCATTAGAAATCAAACTCATTATATGTGCACTAACTTTCGTGTCACCTTGATAATTTAGGCTCCGTTTGGATGATGTGGGAATAAGAGTAATAAAGAAAGAAGTATTAGAAAGTGTGTAACTTTGTGAAGAGTTTGGATTGTTTATAATAAATTTGGGAGTAGAAAGAAGTTATTTCTTTATTCTCACTCCCATCCAAACGGGACCTTATACTTGATATGGGAGTCAATTCTAACTTTGAGTCCGTATCCGTTTCGAACCTTGCGTTGGAGTCGAATAGCTCGACTCGCAATGTGTCATCTTGCGGCTACCTGATGAAAAATTTTGCTCCTATATGGCTCACACCAAGCTAATGTCCGATACATACAAGGCTCGTATCGTACAATGATACAAGCAACCATCGGTTTTTTTAATACCATATTGGATATCAAAAAATTTCGATAATACCGAAAATCAGATCGAAATGACGATATTCAGTATTATGATACAAAATACCGGATAATTTCGGAAAATACTAAAAAAGATCAGATTTCGGCCACTGACCGATAAGAGTGCCGGTATGATATTAAAAACACCGGTGACAATTGCCTAATTCGGTTAAGACACAACTGATGATAGCTACTATATGAGTTTGACCAAATCAAAACATCTTGCCCATCAGTTTATTTTAAATTTGCCACATTTTTTGAATTCCCAAAATGCACATTTGGTTGTCACTGAAGGCGAATGAAAATCGTCTCCGTACACTTGACTATTGTTTAATGTTGACTTGACTATTACAAATTAAAATAGACACTTAAATTATGATTTTTGATAGAATGTATACTAATTTGTCCTTTCAAAAAATTAACTAAAATTAATGGGCGAATATATGAAAATTTAAGACTCGGGAATTACTATATATAATATTCCTTACAGAAACACTATCAAAATGTTCAAACCAAAATTGCACATTGTCCACTGCAACATAACAATGGAATGAGACGATCCCTTCTTTGTTTGGGGGAAACAAAAGGGTGCGTAACAATAAATGATAATTCTAAAAATAGCACCATACTTTATCATTGTTGGGTGCTGTTGTAGTATCTATTTATTATATTGTATATACTTTGCGTGTCATTCACTGATCACCTTCTTATCAATCCGACTCTGCTGTTTCGCGACACAGCGTGTAGCGCACTACGAGCCGTCTGATCTTGATCGGACGGTTCACTTTTTACGGGCCTATCAATCTAGGTTACATGCACGGGGCTCCCTTGTTCATTGGATCTTAATCAGACGGCCAGCGTACCGCGCGACATGCTGTGTCGCGCGGCAGCGGATCTGAATTTCCTTCTCATGACCTATGTTGCTTTAGTATTACAAATTCCTGGAATCCGTAGTAACTTTTAATTTCTCCTTTCTTTAAAAAGGTGACACGTCGTTGTCCCTCTCACGCTAATTAAAGATGAATCAAAATTTTGCATACCATTATGGAAGCTACTCTCTGGACTCTGTTAGGGTTTCAGAGTAATGTTAGGACTTCATCTACTTAAATACGCTCGATATAATCCTCCAGAAGTTGTAGTTTTAACGTTTTGTTTCTATCAAGGTAAGAAGTATCTAATTATGTGTACTACTTGTCAAGAAAATAATTTTATCAAATAGTAAATGGACTCACTTATTCGGATTATTTGCTGCATTAACATTAGGATCGCATTCCAGAATTTGGCAAAAAAATTAATAGCCACTCATTAGAATAACTAGCTACCTCATCGCGCGAGCGCGATGAAAGTATGAACTATAATTTGTGTCATAATAGGTCTGTTCTCTGTATGTTTTTTTATTAATATTTCAGTCCTGTATCAGTTGGGGAGCGATTTTTTTTTTCTTTGGATAATTTTTTTAAGATAAATTAGAGGTCTAAACCATCCAATTTATTTTTAAATTAAATGTCTATGAAAGATCCCCCCAGCCGGGTTTCGAACCTGCGACCTTTCACCCAACTTTTTTTTTTAGAACCAGCTCTTGGTCTAGTGAAAAAGCAATGCACATTGACTTCTTGAGTGAAAGGTCGCAGGTACGAAATACGACTGGGGGGTCTTTCATAGACATTTAATTTAAAAATAAGTTGGATGGCTTAGACCTCCCATTTATCTTAAATTTTTTTTTTGGCTGCTAAGATTGTTATGGATACGTAGGCAGTGCTTTGGGAAAAGTATTAACTGTTATAATTAATATGGATTAATTATAATTAATGTGGCCTATATTATTTAATATGAACCAAGTTTATTTATTAATTTTAATTAAAGGGTGCATTGATTTTGATGGAAAATCAATGGACTAGATTCATTCATTTTTTATCCCTTTAATAGCCTTAGTCTTATATATTAAATTCTGTCATTTTAAAAAAGGCACCCATTCCCTAATTTCTGCCATTAAGAAAAGTGATAGAATGAGTAAAAACGCCTTTAAAAAACCATCATTTTGGACTAAGGAATATTAAAGGAGGTCAGAAATTTCCGCCTAATGCCATGTCTGCCCTTCAAAACTGTTAAGTTTTTATTACGATTAATTATTTTATATGAAATACATGTTCCTGGAAATTAATTAAAAAAATATTATGACAAATTAATATTTTATTTCTAACATTTGGTATCATAGCAGTATGTATTTTCATATAAAATATAGTATACAGTATTTTCGTATTTTACTGGAATTTTTTCTAGAATTTACATAATTATTTTTCGTAATTTTCTTATGCAATTTCATGTACTTAGTTTCCTCTGTGTGCACACAATTGGAGATATGAATTGTTATACCGTTATTTAGCTACTCCAATACTCCATTCATGCATGTGCGCACTTAGTACAACCAGAGAAATTATTTTTCACATGTAAATTCTATTGCCTTGATTGAGTACAACTCTTCCTCATACTTCCTTAGTCCAAACTCAATCTTAATCCTTATTTGCGCCAACTATGTCGGCTCTTGGAAGGTGTATATCAAGTAAGAACGCAAGTTTATATTTCTAAATTGTAGGAATTCTTGTTTATTTCCTTCGTGTTTTCTCTGGTCCACTTAAAGGGGCGCTATGGTCCCATTAAAGAGGCGCTATTAAAGAGGCGCTATTATTTGTTGATGTTGCTTAACAAAAAAAAAACTACTTTAACCGATCAGGACCAGTAAAGGATTTACGTACATGGAAAAGTTTTGTGTTTGCACTTATCACGTAACCTTGTAAAGTGAAATTTTGTTTATCACTTTTAAACTATTATATGATTAATTAATCAAGAAATATTATCATATAATATTGAAACCGTACGTTATTTTCGATTGGTTTTATATATGATAATATGATAAGTATATGTGGTTTTATATTATTACCATATAATATAAAACCATATAACTAAGTTATATATAATTTATTACCATATAGTTACCTTTTAATATTTGGTTGTTATTAATTTTGTCAATTTTAATTGTGACTACCATCTTATTAAGAGAAATTGATTGTGTTTTACATTATGTCTATTGTATTACAATTATGCATTACATTAATAAATTATAATTGTCAATTTTACAAACTTTAATTGTCAATATAGTTTATTAAATGGAATTTTTTTGTTTATGATTCAATTTGTTTCTGCTCAACGGTGATGCAAATTGATTTTTATGGAACAACTATCATGTCAAAACTGAAATTTTTTTTGTGTTTTATTATTGATTTCAGATTGATGAATTATTATTCTTTTATTGTTATTATTCTTCTATAAAATTATTCTTGTATCTCAAATTTAATGAGGTCAAGTTTGGATTTAAAGAAAACTAGCTATTGCATCGCGCTCCGCGCGATGTAAATCAATATGAAGTGAATATATTGTTTGGTTGAGTATATTCATTGTTTGTTAATAGTACATTCAACAATAATCTGAATTGATTTTGGTTGTTTGGCAAGCATGTAAACTGAGAAATGGAAAATGTGGACTTGAAGACTTTACTATTATGTCAATTATGATAAATTGGGTTCGAACTATTTGCTACTTCGAAGGACACCACATACATGATCATTTTTATTTGATCATTTTTATTGTAACATGATGTTTCTTGTAATATAAAGTGATTTATCGAGTGCAAGTGACTTGGTACAATTAAAGGGTATAAATAATAATTATACAAAATGGATTTGTAAATTGGCTGTTTCAAAAAGGATACAGCAAAATATATATTGAGTAAGGCGTCGCCTGAGTTGCTGTTCTGTGAGTGATGCGATATGCCCACAGTGTTTCGTGCAGCTTCTCATGCAAATTTCTTTGATTGTCTCCGACCGTTTTGCGAAGGATTTTGATCAGCACTTTGTTGAAAGCTTTTGCCAATCCATTTGCTCTTGAGTTGTAAACGGAGGAGTATCTCCATTCAATTTTGTGTTTGTCAGCAAAGGCATCCACTTTCGCATTTTTGAAGGCGGTACCGTTGTCTGAGATGATTTTCCTTGAATTTCCATACCTGTAGAGCACTTGAGTGGTGAAGAATTTCACCACTACACAAACTACCATAAATAAGCAAAGAAAGGGACTATGTTACTACACACAATAAGTAAGCAAACAGATTACACAGTAATGGACTGCAAAAAGTCAATAGGCAATACGAAGATAGATAAGCTTTTAAGCATACGAAACTGAATAAGCTAACTACGAAGAAGCAAGCCAACAACATTATAAATTTATTAAACCAAAAAAGGGCCTTAAAAAAGGAGAACAAAACTCAATTTAACTCTAAATTGAAGATAAACTGTTGAAGACAATATGTAGTCAAGTATGATAAGGAGAACAAAACTCAATTTAATGAAAAAAGGGCCTTAAAAGCCATCTTATCACCTGACCTCATCGCCAAAAAAAAGTAGGATACAATGGCAGCAAATGGAAAGTCTTATATTTAGTTGTATGAAATTTGTATTCAGATGCACCATGTAATGTTGTGATAAATGAAAAAATTAACACTGTCAATTAGATGCTTAAACTTACTTTTACCTAATTTTTTCTTGCAGGTTTCTAACATGCTACAGTCCATACGGCATCTTACCATCAATATCAAGTATAAATGTAAAATCCTACATTACTAAACATTGGTCAAATAGATAAATATAAATAGATCAAACAAAACAGAGACATATATTAGGATAACCCTACTGAAAGAAAGAAGTTTCCCCCTCGTCTAGCCATCTTCACTCTCTTGTACTACATGTTTCATAATAGTATTAAAATCAGAGAGGTATATTAATTAGCAAAGAAAACATAAAAAAAAGTCAATTGAACAACCCATGCTATAGTTGATTACTCAGACCACCTCGAGTTTCTTCACAGATCCATTTTCTTCTCCAATGAAGCGCTTCGTTATTACCACAAATGCCCTTGGGTCTCTCCCAAACTTGCTCTCTGTTTCCTGATGGCCATAATCCACTCTGAACATCCTCAGCTACTGCAGATTAGAAATAAATAAATAAATTGACCAATTATAAGCATCACATGACACGATATTATATAAATTTACCAACCAACCATAATTAGAAGGAAAGAAGTTACTAGTATGCTTAACCTTATTTATTTCTGCTTTGTATGCCAAGTATATTCTGATTTTAATAATTCTAATCATGACCCTGTTAATATTATACTTAGAATATTAAAGCCATTGATAGGGGGAACTTCTTTCTTTCAGTGCATAATAATTGTTACCCAAAACTACACACCAATGAGCGTACAAAATTCAAACAGGACAAATATTATTTTCAGCTTTACCAAATATGAATGACACACCAAAAAAATTATAACTATAAGTGCATAATAATTGTGAGATCGTTAATCATGCCTTGATATTTCAAAATAGAAAAATTTAATCTAGAACCATCATCAATCCTAACTTTAGACCTGAAATTTTATAAGAGGCAAATATGAAAACAAAAGAAAAAAAAAATACTGAGAGGTTGTCCCAGATATAAGGGAGTTGTAAGACCTCAGTTGTATCGCACTAAGAAAAGTAGCTCAGGGTAGAAATCGATAAACGCAAGATTTGGATGGGATCTAATGAAGAAGTAAATTTGAATTGAGCAATAAACATGGAAACATAATCATCAGACAAACCTTTTTCCTTTGATAGCAACAATGAAAGGATGCCAATGTGTATTTGATCAAACGGAGACTTCCTTATACTTTCTCGTGGTCTCTCTTTTATTGGATCAAATATTTTGTTCTCTCTTTTTAGCTGATGAAAAGAAAACCAAAAAAATTTCAGTATAAGAGTTCATAACTAAATAACTAATAAAAACAAAATAAATAAAAAAGCATAAGGAGAGATGATCTACCTGCCTATCAAGAGCAGCTTGGACTGAAACCTAATTTCTTTTGTTTTGAGAATATGTTTTTTAATAAAACTGGATTTACCTCAAGAGCAGTTATGAATTTGTGACAATAAAACTGTAATGAAAATAGGGTTGAAAGAAAATTAAAATGCAGCAAAAATAGCATTGACATATATCATAATTTATACAATAATAACTGAAGGAAAACATAATATATTATAGAATAATTAAAATTATACCTTACCGATGCAAATCCTCTTGATTTTTCTAGTTTGGCGCAAGCATATTTTAGTATATTGGAATTTAAGGAAGGAAGTTCTCATGTTAATATACAGGAATACAAAAAAGCTCGAGTATAAATAAGAACAATTGCATTACTTACCTGGAAGTGCTTTTAAGGCTCTCTGAATTGTTTTGATGGAAACATTCTGATGGGTTACTTTGAGACTGCCACATGGTGTAGTCACACCACATTTCAGGATAGTGATAGAGATGCATCAAGCACTGACATATGGAAAATAAAGAGCAAAATTTTAGCATTGAGAAAATGTACCAATAGTAAAACATGACCTACATATTAACAGCAAAAGAGCTGTAGCCAATAAAAGGATATATTTCAGAACAAACATGTATAGCATAGAATAAGCATGCAATGCGTCCATATGTGAAATGAACACATCCACTGGCAGTAGCAGCATCAGTTCTTTGTGGATTCCCTCTAGGAAAAAAAAGAAATAAAATTAGGAACATTAAAAACAGAGACCAGGTTATATTGTTGCCACACACTCTATTCAGCAAGTTCAATTTTAACTACTGTGAAGCATGGGAAGGTCCTGAAACCTAGGTTTTATACCAAGATTGAAACAAAGCCGAACTGGTACAGAAGCTTATTATGAAGGCATCACAAATGGAAATGCAGGTACCAGAGATACATGAGCCGATACCAAGGATGTGTTAGTGTGTATTTATGCAGTAAAGATCCTAATTCTCTACTAAATCTCGATTTTATCTGGAAATCTGAGGAATAACAAAGAATCAAAGAAATTACCTCAATTCACTAATCCATCCTTATGACAATTCCTTCTCTATTCCCCCTCTTCCTCCTTTACTAATCGTGCAGCCCGTTACACCACCACTGGATCTGGAGAGAAAAATAAAAATTACGATTTAAAGAAAAAATCACATTGAGTAGAAAATTTTGGGGCATCTCCCACAATATTTTTGGCCTTTACTTCCTTTCCCCTATTTTCTTACCCCTTTAGCATCCCCAGTCACCAACCGAAATCAAAAAGAGAAAGAGAAAGAGCACCGATTTATACCACATAAGAGGAAAGATGCAATCATGCAATACCAAAAAAGGGAGAGAGAGAAATAAGGGAATCACTTATAGAAGCTCCAGAGGCGGTGCAAGGCAGATTAAAGGTCAAATTGAAGCCAAAAATCAAAGAAAGTTTAGAACTATAATTACCTCAAATCCGGAGCATTCAGCCTCAATTGAAAGCACCTGCTACCTCAAAACACCACCGCCATGCTAGAGAACGCCAACGACATCCAAAGAATGCTACCGTCAGCCTCAGGTGCCATCTCGGGTCAGTAACAGACTGAAGTATGGGAGGAGAAGAAAACCCTAAACTTGGAAACGCAAGACAAACAGGAGAAGTCCGGAGGAAGAGGGAGATCGGAAGAAGCTGATGGCGCCCTTGGTAGCATGGATGAAGACCAAGTAATCAAAGGAAGGTTGCTCGGCTACACATGATGTTCATCATAGGGAGGAGCAAGGCTTCCAAGCTTGAGCCAGTCTGAAGGCGAGAGAGAGAGAGAAAGAGAGAAGAATCCTCTAGAAGAAAGTGGTCATGGGCAGCACGTGAATGGCACAAAACCAACCCAAAATAGTGGAAGGAACGGAGGGCTGAGATGAAGCACAACAGAAGAAAACGGATGGACGGGATTTGAAATTAGTCTACAGTCCTCTCTCAGCTTGAAATTGAGATACTTATATATTATAAATCATTGTATATATCTCAGGGATAGTGGGAGTAATTTATCATTCTCATTTTGTACGCGAATGATATTTTATTAGTCAACAAGAAATTCACATTAGGTTATTTATTTATGCTTGTATATGATGGTGATTTTCTTGCTTTAGAATTATACCCTATTTTACTCAAATTTGTATCGCAAGCGTACGATAATCGTCTAAGTATTTAGGGGTCGAACCACAAGGACGGATATTAGATAACTAAGTTTCAATTTTACTTAATCTACTAAACTAGAGGTTTGCAAGATTGTTGAGTTTGGTGTCAAGATTAACAACTTAATTAAGTAAATATTAAATAAAACATAATACAGTAAAGATGGATTAATTGGCTAATTAGAAGTTAGGGGCTTAAGGCATGCTAATTCTTTCAGTTTATTCCAGTCCTAGCGGTCCGCTGGCTTTCGTAGCGGCCCGCTAAAGTGGACTCAGGTCGCTTGACAGATCAGCTGGTCGCTGGCTACTTGGCGGGCATAGACTACCTCGCTGGTTCACTCAGCGGCCCGCTGGTGTCAAGCTGAGACTATTACTTAGTTGATTTAAATGCTGCTTTGTGTATAGAGTTGGGTTATTGTTGAAGTGCTGCAGATCAAACTCTCGTTTTGGGTCTGGAATTCAATTCAACTAACTTCAAAACTATCAAGTAGAACCAAACTTCAACTTTCGTTTCGTGGTCTAGTTTCTACGGGTTCATACCTTTCTAACCTATGAATTCTTACGCTTTCGCTGTTAGAAAAGACTTATAACTCGCGTTAGTTAGCCTTGGTTCAATCTTTCGATTATAAACCTTCAAGTTAACACGATTGATATTAAATTCTTAGAGAAGTTTGGACTTAACTATCTATCTATTCAAGCAAGGCCTATACTTGATGGATACGAGCAAACTAACCTAAGCAATTTAATTCCAATCAGATAAGCAATTAAAGAAAGGAAATAAAACACAACATGCAACTAAGAAATCAACTAAATAACAATATCAATTCATAAACCAAAGGTTCACTGCCATGGCCCCTAAAAAGGTATCTACTCGCGATAAAACATCAAACAAAACATCCAAGTATCAAAGAGAAAAGAAAACATAAGAAAGAAATAAAGTTACAACAGAAAAGCAACTTGATCCCTTCATTTCTGTCTTCTGCTACTCGACAGCGGCCCGCAGATGTCTCTAGCGATCCGCTAGACCTGTGCAGAATCGTTCTCCCTTCACCTGGAATAATTCCTCTAATTTTTCCGACCCCTCTGTCTTCAACGCTTCTTCCTTATATAACATGCATTGGCGGTTCCCTAAAGGTGGAGGTCGTGCAAGTAGAGACTCTAAATTTGGCTCAGACAGTTATGGAGAAGATAGCAAATCTGGCTGGCTATTTTTGTCTGTCGGTTAACATCTTCCAGCGGCCCGCTGCTGCATCTAGCGACCCGCTGAAGTCTCCTAAATCGTCAGTCAACATCTGCTACCTGCTGCCTCACTGTGGGTCGCTGGTGAGATCTGTGGGTCGCAGGTCTAGTCTGAAATCGCTCCAAATGTCGAGTCGAGTAGCCACATCGCGTAGATCCTATACAAAATGAAGCAACCATGGCAGTACCTAGCTTCTAACCTAAATTAACCATTAAACATTAGAGAAAAACACATAAAATCAAGAAATTAAGACCTATAAATGGTTGAATTATTAGGTATAAAAACCATTTATCAGTATACATGATGAATAATTTTATGGAAGAGTGTTAAGCAGTTTATAACGTCATCTTCCACTATGCAAGCAAAATTTTTATGGCATATCATAAGATCACTTATCTTATTTTTATAATAATGTGACTGCTATTTTATTTTTCAAGAACAACAAATCAAGTAAGTGTCTAATGTATCGACATTGAATATTTGTTGTTAAATGCAAAGTCAAAGATATGACTATACAAATACAACATATTAATTGAGAATTATGTTAACTAATTCTCTCACTAAAGTATTACCATCCATTTTTGCCGACACGGATTTGGTTGCTAATTATAATTTTGTTGTATTGAGTAATGACTTAAGTTATAATGTGAAGCTTCTATTATGACTTTGACTTTGAATTTATAAAATTTGCTTATTTCTTATGTTGCGCATTATGTTTAATTTAAGCAAATTTACTTAAGTGGATCGAATGAATTATATTAACCATTTGTTGGAAAGAATACCAATGCTATAATTAATAGGGATCAAATAACAATAATAGTTATTTTGATTATGTTAGTTTAGTTTGGTATTTCTAACTAAACAAGGTTTACGTTTTTATTGGCCAATTATGAATTTGTGTTTTATTATGATATTTTATAGGCCAAGCGGGAGAATGTTATAATTAATATGGATTAATTATAATTAATGTGGCCTATATTATTTAATATGAACCAAGTTTATTTATTAATTTTAATTAAATGGTGCATTGATTTTGATGGAAAATCAATGGACTAGATTCATTCATTTTTTATCCCTTTAATAGTCTTAGTCTTATATATTAAATTCTGTCATTTTGAGAAAGGCAGTCCTTCCCTAATTTTTGCCATTAAGAAAAGTAATAGAATGAGTAAAAACGTCTTTAAGAAACCATCATTTTGGACTAAGGAATATTAAAGAAGGTCAGAAATTTTCGCCTAATGCCATGTCTGCCCTTCAAAACGGCAAGTTTTTATTACGATTAATTATTTTATATGAAATACATGTTCCTGGAAATTAATTAAAAAATATTATGACGAATTTATATTTTATTTCTAACATTAACTGTTTAAAATTTTTGGGAAATAAACTGAAAAGTGTACTAATATTTTTGCAAATTTATTCTTTGAGTTGTGCGTGATATATTCAGCCAATAAGGATCTTACCTTCCTTGCAACTCGCAAAACAAACAAATTTTCGGTAATTATTATTTTAGGGTGCATTTGAATAATTTGACAAATAGAAGTACTATATTACTTGTTTAGAATTTAAAATATTATTTCTAAATGATTGATAAGTCTGTTTAAATTTATGAGTGTTATTTTTAAATTGTTCTTAATCCATACTTATTTGTATTTTATTTCTAAACGGGTCGACAACGTGAATGTTTTTCTTCGATTCAGTGCAAATTTTCAGAGAGTGTCGAGTACATTATTAAGCATCTATAAAATAAAGATCTCAGCACCGACTTCAAAGGAAACCAAATGTCAAGACCTGTTTTCCAAACTGCGAGGTTAATTCAAAACAAGCAGAATACAATAACCAATGCCAAAGAAAATACACCTTCAGATTATTTACAGCATTTTTACCTCTGTTATGTATAAGCAAATTTCAGACTACAAATAAGCTGCGCATACAGATGTAAAACTAAGAAAGCAACTAAGAAACAAACAAATATCGTGCTTATTTGCCAACCACAGGCAGAAGGATACAAGCATGATAGGATGCTTATTGCACGTCAATAAAATCTTTTCGCTTCATACCATTCAAGAAACTCCCCAGCAGTCTCTGATCCATTATCATGTTTGGCACCTGTACAATCAAATTTGTTGAGTATTTATGCATTAAGAAAGCAAAGCGGTCATAAACCCAAAAAAAAAAAAAACCCACACATAAATACTATAACAAGGATGTCATGTATCTGATACCACATTCTTAACTATTTACCTATGCTGCCCAGCTTGTCATTGAACTAAACAGGTTGAGCAAATAAATTTTATCTCAAATTAATAGTTAAGTCAGTCTGGATTTCTGCCTTAAGCCTAGAATTCCAGTTGAGCTACAGAAGTTAGGAAACTTAAATCTAACAAAACGGAAGAAGAGAATAAAATAAAAGGTTATAACTTGCATATTATTTTTATGTCCAGTACCACCAAGTACATGCTGGTTCTACCAGACCAGAGCTGCAGAGCAAAATATCTGGCCACTTGATGCTTAAGCATATGTTAATCTGTTTACCTTATCCCCAAAGAAAATCTTGGTGTTGTTCGAAATAGCTTCAATGAACTTCAGCTCAAGGAATTCAGGTGTAAGTTTAAGCTTATTAGCTTCTGCTTCTTTCATCACCCTATTAAAATATAAAGAAAATATTCCACAATCATAATTCTAACTCTTCTAAGACACCACAGAACTCATCAGGATCATCATTCTAACTCTTCTAAGATTCCAACAAACTCATCAAGATCTGTAGGCCTTTTCCCTCTTGTATTTAATTTTGTTCGATTACATCTAGTTCTTCTCTTTTAATACCATTCAATACCATTTTTTCAGAGACCATATTCATATATTACCAAAGCAAGCAGATATGGTTATAGAAATGCAATGGTTTCTAACTGCAAAAAGATCAAGTTTACCATTATCAAGCAAACTATATGAAAAAGTATCAAATTTGTAAAAATAACACGTACTGCCTATGAATATAAGCTTGGTACATAACAAAATCAAATACCAAGAAAGCTCCAGCACAATTTTATAAATAGTCATTACAAATTGCAGGCTAAATAATACCAAGTAGACTCCTAAGGTTGAGATAGTACCTGTAGAAGTTAGCATCTGTCTGAGCCTTCTCACGCGCTACAAACATTTCGTTCTCAATAGCTTCCTGGCGTTTGGCGCTGTCCTTTTCCATCAGTTTTTGCTCCATTAGAATGCGGCTCACCTGAGAATTTTTCTCTGCCTCTGACAATGCTATTTTCTTTTGCGTCTCAGCCTCCTTCTCTGCCACTTTCTGCTTCTCTATCGCAATAAGTGCCTAAAATATAGAAAACAAATGACACATAGTAGTATGTCTACGTCTGGGTTTCTTATTACATGTAAAGTTGAGAATGTAGAACTCAGTAAACCAAAAAAAAATTATACAATCTTCTTTCTCCTCTTTTCTACATTTTTAAGATCTCATATGTATGAAAGAGATTTTCATTCAAGACTACCTTATTCTAAAATTTCTCAGCTTTTTTTTCTCCAAAAGTGTGTGGAATATATTTAAGCTTTGTGAGACTCACTTCCATACTTTGAAAATAAAAACCAGTAATATAGTTTACGTCTCGAACCAAAATAACTAACCCTGGAAACTCTTTTGCATTGATATTTTATAATTCCAAAAGCTTAATCTTTTATGATGTTGTATTGAGATCCCGGAACAAGGTTTTGGTTTCAAACTAATTATTATCTCGATAAGTTCTATAACACCTATGTTTATCATAAAACCTCCAGAATATCTACCATTTTACATTGATGCTTCATGCAAGAGTGGAACTGTAGAGCTGTACCTTAGTCCGTTCCTCCTCCATGAGTTCGAAATTTCTTTTAATGGTTGAAGGGATATTTGGCTTTGTAACACGAACACTGATGATCTCAATACCAGGTGCATACTGAGTGCAATCCCTCTGTATGGCTTCCTTCATTTTATCATCTATCTGATATATAACATTATTCATAAAAAGGGATTAATTGACATGCACAGATGACAACAGGGTTCTGTGAAGAAATAAGAAGGAAAAGGGAGTAGCCTTAATTCACTCACCTGATCAAACATGTCAATATAGACTTGTTGCAGAGAGTGAGCACTGCAGAACTGGTTTATCTCATGGTGTATTTTGTCATATATCCATGTCTTGTCGTAGTGTATGCCATAATTGAGCAAAGTGTCATACACATAATCTTTCCTTAGTCGGTTAACAACCTAATTCCCATTTCAGTTAGAGAAACAATTTTTTTCACAAAAGTACTGCTTAAATAATAAATGGCAACTATTGTCTTTCATGTACCTCTATTTTGTCGAAGCTGATCATAACACCACCTTTTGTGCCGCATGGAATATCTCTCACCTAATTCAGCTAGGTGTTAAATATTTCTGAATTTCATGACAAGTATTGACTTGTTTCTCCTTTATTGCTGGATTGAATGTCTAATATTTTATCAAAGTAACAATTTGATGATATCAGTGCAGAGGTTTTGTACATGAGGATTCTCATGATGCTAGAGTCTAAATATTAAGAAGTCTAAAACCTTCGTTCAATTTTTTTTTCAACGATATACTATACTAAAAGAGCACATTGAGCATTATAATTGGTACATCACTTTTAGAGTATAATAGCACGTAAGGCTTGCCATACAGGCTTGTCCATGAAAACTTGAAAGCACATGAAAGTATAATCCTTGTTACACCAATGTCTAGAATATTTTATGACAATGCTTCTGGAAATCATGATAGATTCTGATAAAATTGCTGATTTGCCATTCTATGCCAGGGCAAAAACTGTAAAAAAATATAAATTTATCTCCCACAAGAAGTGTAAAGAAAATAGTAGTTTTACCAGATCTGTCTGGAGGGTGACCTGTATTGGTTCAAACTTGGTAACAAGTGGCATCATCATATGAAAACCTAGAAAGGGAAAGCTACATTTGCATAAGTAAACAAAAAGGCATTTCTGAAACACAATTGATTTTCTTATATGAAAAACTACCTGGATCAGTTATTGTTTTCATAAGAGCACCGCCTCTCCAATAAACACCGACATGACCTTCAGGAACTTGGTGCAAGACTAAGAAGTTGCCACTAGATGAGGTCATCGACACAAATGCCACCTGGAAAATTGGTCACAAATATGAGGCAGTAAGATAAGCTTTGTCCTTGCTCTAAAACCTAAGTAGAAAAGATCAACAATTGTAGACAACACTGCTACTAATCCAAACTGAGAAGAAGGAACCAGTACAGCTGATTAGAGATTACCACGAAGAAAAAGGAGGCGACGATGAGCACGATAGGTCCGATGGCTGAGAGATCGCCGGGAGGGGGCGGCTGTTGCTGGCTGCGCTGTGGTACTTGACTCCTTAGCCTCCGCAATAGCTCCTCCTGTTGCTGATCCTGCTGCGGCGGCGGCGGCGTGTCCATGGCGAGCGATGGATCAAATCAAACCCGGACGCGAATACCTTACCTAGTGTCTAGCGTATTGCTCCGTGGTGTTTGCCACGGGAGGAGCGGCGATTCAGTGAGAAGGAAGGAAGGAATCGTTCTGATCAGAAATCAGGGGTTAAGGAGTTGGACTTGGGGAGGGGGGGAGACTTTCTGGTTCTGGGCCCGATTGGATTGATGAGTCCGGTTTTGATGCGCTCACTGACATTTCGGTCTGTTTCATTAGAGTTCCGGTCCAGTGGTAAAACGTGGAGTTTAGTATTTGTTACTATTTAATGAAATTGGTTTGGTTGTTTACCCAGATTAATCCATTATAATACGGATAAAAACTATCCTGCCCGTTATTTTATAGGATATATAAGTAATAAATATATATGTAATATTTTTTAAAATGGTGAAATTGATTTATATTACACTTTATATTGTTTTGTTTGATTAAGAATTTTTACATTTTTAAATAAGTGACCAAAATTTTTATATACTATGTGTTTGTTACAATTAAAGTAGCATTTTTATCCTCGTATATTATTTATTACGGCTAGATTATATAAGTTATTAGTTTATTCAATAAATTATCTGTCATGATGATGCGACGAGTAGCCCCAGCTGGCCAGCTAACCAGCTTCTTTCACAAGAAAAACTTTCACAGAGGAAAATAGAATTGTATTTATACGAGTATATAAACGAAAAGAAACAGCCGTCAAAGTAGAGCTGTCAATGGTACCCTTTTAATCGTTTACCCTATCCGTATCGTATTCGATAAGACAGATATGAGTAAGATTTTATTTTCGTTAAGTTATCGGGTATGGGTATGGATAAAAAAAAATTCGTTAATTTATTGGGTAAGAGTTTGGATAAGGCTATTTCGTATTCGTTAATTACCCGTACCGTTATATATATGTATATATAGTTTATAATCTTTATCATAATCGGAAAGATGTTATTGTAAGATTTTAATTAATAAGCTAATAACTAATTAGGCAATTAAATTATTAATTTTGATTACGATAATACTATTAAAATATTATTTATTTCTTTCCAATTTTAATTCACACGTTTAAGATAATACTATATTAAAATATTATTTATTTCTTTTCAATTTCAATTCACACGGCACGCTACATTGGGCTACATTGTGTCATTGAAGAAGAAAAACCTAAATTCTTTTTTGCTCAATTAGTGCGAGACATTTTAGGCGTCCCCGTTTCTACGGTCGCATCTGAGTCTGCTTTTAGCACCAGTGGAAGGATTCTTGATGATTATAGAACTTCTCTAAAAGATGATGTATTAGAAGCACTGATCTGTACTCAAAATTGGTTGAGAACTTTTGCAATTGGTATGTATACCTCTTTTCAAAATTTAGCATGTGAATATTTATTTAACATTTCAACTATATAAATAATGCTCTTAACTTGCTACGTTTTCAACAGATGAGTGTGCTGATGAAGATGGAGCACTTATGTCATTATCGGAATCTATTTGCATTGACGAAGAAATTGATTTGCACTCTGTTTCGGTTAATATAGTATAATTAGTAATTAATTATATATTTTTTGTGACAATTGACACGAGAAGATATTGTAGGATTTTATTGTATTTAAAGTATTATTTAATGTTGCATTTTATTAATATATTTAATTGATATAATTTATTTATTCATATTGTATAATTTTTTTCATTGAGTTATTAATATTATTATCCATTTTCTATCGTTACCCTACCCTTACCGTTAATTCTTAATGGGTAAGGGTAGGGTACGGGTAAAGTCAATTTTTAAAGGGTAGGAGTAGGGTATGGGTAAAGAAAATTTTAATGGGTACGGGTATGAAACATGTCTCTACCGTATCGTACCTTACCCATTGACAACCCTACGCCAAAGCCTTATAAGAGCGGTCTTAGTTTGAAATAAAAGGAAAGCACATAACTACAATAATAATAATAATAATAATAATAATAATATAAAAATATTCATTGTAAATTTTAGGCCTTCAATTAAATGGCTTTTTATCGGCCCTAAATACAGTCCTTTTTCATTATGTACCATATATTGCTTTGAAATTGATTACTGCCATATGCAGTTTTACCATCCCTGTCATCGCTAAATATAAAATGAATATATAGCAAACAAAGTGAACATATAGACGATCTAAGTGAACACATACAAAAAAATAAGTTCAATGAAAATAAGTTGAATATGCATGTAAACTAGTGAACAAGTGACGACAACACCTATTTGTTTGTAAGTGTTCACTTAGATCGTTTATATATTCATCTTATTTGCTGTATATGTTCACTTTGTATTTAGCAATGGTTAGAATGGTATATTTACCGATGGCACTTATAATTTCTGTTTGGTGAATTTGTTAAAGCTCTATCTCTTTTTTTTTTCTGCTGTCAGCCACTTTAACAGACGGCTCGATTTGGGCAAAAGGAATTTCAACCTTGGCAAATCAATCAAACAATGGTGGAAAGGAGGGATGTTATTGGGACGGAGATTATTAGATTAAGGATTTCAGCGAGTCTTGTGTTTTGGTAGTAAAAGAAAAATAGAGATAGGAGAAAATATATGAAGGTGGAGGTAGAATGTCTAAGGCTGTGATCGGAAATCATATATTTAGTATGAGAATCGGAAATAGAATTTTCTCTTTTTCAAATCTGCTGATCAGAACCGAAGAAGGAGGTGTGCAAGAGTTCATTTCGCGAGAGTCCGTGAAAAAATTTTGGCTCCGTGAATTTCGCTCAGAAACCAAGAAATTTGGCGAGAATTCGTTTCGGCCGTTGGATTTTCTCTTTCTCCGGTGAGCGATTGAACTCTCATGATTTCCTCCGACCATCGCCGATCGCCGAAAACGATTTCGCATCAGATTTTTTTCTTTTCTTTTCTTCTCTTCTCTTCTCTTCTCTTTTCTTTTCTTTTCTTTTCTTTTCGTTTCTTTTCGTGCTTGTTTGTGTTTCCGATCAGAGCCTAATTATGCCTTTAGACAGGAGGGACTATGATCTGGTTTATACTTATATTTCAATATATATGACACGTTCCTAAGTGGAGTCATTCAATATATATATAGAGAGAGAGAGAGAGAGATTGGCTAAAATGCTTTGCAAAGCATAGAGCCCTTGTGCTTTGGACTTTTAGACCGTCAGATGGCGTTCAAGATTCGTGCGATGATGAAATTCAGTTGTTTAGATGAAAAACCCTGAGGCGCCGAGAGGACTCATTTCTCTCCGTTTGTTTTGATTTTATCCGTCCAACTTATCTCTTCTCTGTTAATCTATGCTAAAAACACACATCTCCTCCGTAAACTCAGAACTATCTCCTTCGAAGCCAAAACCTAGGCGACTAGGTGCACCTCCTCGCTCTCTTCGCCTCCTCTTGGACCTCTTCTCTCGACCGTCTCCGCCTCACCTTCGCATGGGCCTCTTCGCCTTCCCTTTTTGGGGCTCTCTTCTCAACAGCCTCATCCTCCCGTCCAATTTCGAAAAAAATCCTAGATTACTCGTTCCGTGGTCAAATCTAAAGTAACAGGTACCTCTTCTTACCCCAAAATTGTTCCATTTTACATTTTTTTTCTATTATTGCATAATGATTTTATTGGCCAAAAAAAAATCACGATTTATAAAAGCATAATATCAATTAACGATTTTCACTTGTAATTTCTTGTTCTTTGAGGTAACTATTTGTCATTATTTTTTTTAATTGAATTTTTAATTACTTTCCTTGTCTGGTTCGGCTATAGCTGGTAAACCCTAGCACAACGAGGGACTGAACCAAAAAGATACAAGCTGGCAAATATACGACATTTAGGATCTATTTAGGATTGGATTCAACTCAAACTAAGTTGGTTAAAAAATAATCTACAGTAGACATTTAGTATCAGTTTCAACCCAAAATAAGCTGGTATCATGACATTTAGGATCTACTCATGATATTTTTCTGGTTAAAAAATATGCTGGTAAGTCCTAGTGGTATAATCGGTCTCAACCCAAAATATGGTGGTAAAAAGCTAGTTATACTAGGTACTTGATTTAACTATTTCTCATGCTGGTAAAATAACCTGAAAATAGCTTTCATTATTTCTCATGCTTTCAGATGTACTTCATGGAAACAATGTACCGGATGGTGTAATTCCTGGGAAAGTCTCCTTGCTGTTGAAGGAGATTAAGAAAGTTAACAGTATTTGACTCTATTATTATATTAATTAATGATGCTAATGATGATGTTTAAAAATCAGTAATGTAGTGCTAAGCTATTGTTAATTGTGCTATTTAAGGTTATCAATTTGATATAATGTATGATGGTTGTAGTATTATATTTGCTTTAATTGTGATTCTATTATGCATTATTTACCGTGGTATTTACTCTAATTTTAGCTTTAATTGCTTTAATTATGTGTTTCCATGTACTGTGCTATTATGCATCTTTCATAGGCCACTAGTTGTACAATGACGCAAGTTACAACACAACAATAGAAATTGTTACGACTGAAGCAAGTTACTGGACAAGGCAAGTTATAATGCAGCAATAGACTTTGCTAATTTGCTTGGCTCTATTGTTAATTGTTATGACTTCTTTATTATCTCCTTAAAACGCGGCACATAAGTACTCTCAGTAACAAACAACCAAAGCTAGCATAAAATATGGCAATAGTTCCTCCAATCATGCGGCAATAGAAATTTATGACAAAAATTTGACATTCATATTAACAAATTAAAAGTAATGCGAATAAAGAAAAAAAATGTTGTTAAATTAACAAACTTGGCATTCATATTAACAAACTTAACCAAAATGCTGAATTCTCCATGCAGACCAAATTTTATATTTTTTCGAAATTTTTAAGTATTTATTTTAGATTTTAGAAAATCATTAATCTAATTAGTTCTGAACCGTTCAAAAATAGCAGTTTTTAAAAATCTGAAATAAATACTTAAAAATTTCGAAAAAATATAAAATTTGGTCTGCATGGAGAATTCGATAGAGAGATCGTATTAGACGATTTGGATCGGTCGTTTTGAACTTAATTTCGAAATTTTGAGGGCGACTCACGGACGCTTTGGTGAGTTGCAACTCACCATAGCAAAACTCTATATATCTATATATATATATATATATATATATATAGAGAGAGAGAGAGAGAGAGAGGTGGGATAAAGTGTCATAGATGGCAATGCCATAGATGCCTTTTTTGAGTCATTTTTTGAAAATCTGAAATTCAATCGGTCAATCCAAACCGTTCAAATTGATCAGCATATTGAAATACCATTGGAGACCAAATTTTACATTTTTTGAATTTTTTTGTATTTATTTTGATATGTTCAAATTGGAGGGTCTGAAATACTCCAATTATAACGTTTTTTAAAAATATCATAATAAATAGCAAAAAAATTCGAAAAAATGTAAAATTTGGTCTCCAAGGATATTTTAATGTGGTGAATAACTTGGATGGTTCAAATTGAGCATTTGAATTTTGGATCTCGAAAAACGACTCTATGGCACGGGACCCTCTGTGCCATCTATGGCACATTAGCCATCCTCTATATATATATATACACGAGGAAGGATTCAATCAAAGCGCTTTGATCGGAGTCTCGGTTAAACCCCGTCAGATCTCAATATTGAAAGTTCAAATGACCGATCCAAACCGTTAAATATGATCTCCATATTGAAATCTCATTGCCGACTAATTTTTTCATTTTTTTTGAAAATTTTAAGTATTTTTTTCGGATTTTTAAAAACAGCAGTCTTGTAGGGTTTAGAACAAATTAGATTAACGATTTCTAAAATTCGAAAAATAATACTTACAAATTTCAAAAAAATGAAAAAATTATTTGGCAAGGAGATTTCAATATGGAGATCATATTTGACGGTTTGGATCGGTCATTTGAACTTTCAATATTGAAATCTGACGGGTTTTAACTGGGACTCCGGTCAAAACGCTTTGATTGAAAGCGCTCTCTCTCTCTCTCTCCTCTCTCTCTATATATATATATATATATATATGGCACATCATCAACATTAAGGGAATACATAAGACAACATCAGTGGGTTTAATGGAGAAGTCGATATCTTACCAACCGGCCAGAATATATGAAGTTATGAACTAATTCAACTGTTGAAAAGATTTGTTGGACAAACAAAATCAAAAGATTAAGACTTTATTGGATCGAATCAAATTATTAGAAGTTAAAAAAAAATATATACTTCTTTCTTTCTATTATTTATTATTTAGAAAATGGCTAACGAGCAATCAATGGCACGTGCCATCCATTTTTTTATCGATTTGTTTTTTGAGATCTAAAATTCAAATGGTCAATCTATATCGTTCAATTTAATCATCATATTGAAATACTCTCCGAGACCAACTTTTATATTTTTCAATTTATATTGAAATACTGTGATACTTTTCAAATTGGACAGTTTGAAATATATTGTGTCAATCTCGAAAATAAATATTTTTTTATCAAGTGACCCTTCTCATACATGCGCGCGCGCACATATATAAAATAAAAACACATTAGTTTCCGTGACCTATTTTTTTTAACGGTAACAGTAACACCATCTTAAAATAATTTAAAGTTCTCCGTCTTAAAAAAAACCATACATGATGATTTATTTATTTATTTATTTAATTTATTACGTGGGCTCAAAAAAAAACACAGAAATTTTTCAAAACTCATCTTTTCATAGCTCAATCGAGTTAACAGGGAACGATAAAAATAATTTAATCATAGCTCGCAATAAATATTGTCATCTGGCCTGTAAAGACACAAACAAATTCAATATCTCATTCAGTCCGTGAATGCTCAAATTCAGAGAAAAAAGCTCAATTCGTCATAGACAAATTTTTGTTTAATTCAAGCGATATGAACTCATAATCTTGGAAAGCTTTATAACTTAACCATTCCCACAGTTTTGGATTCTGTGCTTTGTATATTTTTTTAAGCCTTGTCTTTGTTTTTTCTCTTCTTATTTCCTTTCGTTTTTTTTTTCTTTTTTCACTTCTTGTGTATACCTTGTAATTAATTCCTATTTAATGAAATTCTCTGTTGGTTGGCACTTTGCCAGCTAACCTTCAAAGAAATAATAATAATAATAATCACTACAGGAAAGTGCAGCAGTTGCATGGGCACTTCTCAGTTGCATCAGTTGTGCAAAATTAATTGCATCGGCATATATTTTGCATCAATGTAGCTGATGTAATAGAAATAATTACATCGGGTCTACGGATGCCTATTCTTTTTACTGTATTGCATGGGCAAGTCCGATACAATTGACTAAATGTTGCATTGGTTGAGACGATGCAATCAAATTTCAAATTCATTTTAGTTTGACAACTCAATTGCATAGGTAAAACCGATGTAATTAAATATCAATGGCATAGGCCACGACAGTGCAACACATTATTTTCAATTACATAGACAAAACGGATGCAACCAAATTTATATTGAGTCAAGCAAGGACATAAGTGATATATTTGAGCTTGATTTTAGAAAATTAAAACTTGAGAATTAGTTTTTTATTCATTGAACGATTTTACCTTATAGGTACTTATGATTAAATGGGTTGTGCACCGGTACCTATAATTAATGGGGTTTGTGCAAAGTTTTTCTCGAAAAAGAATATAAATGTATGACAAAATTAACTATTGATAGAACTAGAAATTTAGTTAAAAGTTCACAATAAGAAAACATGAATAAATTTTAATTAGAGTTTTATGAACTAAATATATCGCATAAAAATTAACATTTTATATTCAATATTCAAATATTAAAAAAACAGTTTAAAAATAAATTTA
Source organism: Rhynchospora pubera (assembly GCA_028095005.1). Classification (NCBI taxonomy): domain Eukaryota; kingdom Viridiplantae; phylum Streptophyta; class Magnoliopsida; order Poales; family Cyperaceae; genus Rhynchospora; species Rhynchospora pubera. The sequence continues at coordinate 27,615 of JAMFTS010005169.1, forward strand.
TTTATAAAAATTAATTAATTTTCTTGTAATTGAAAATTTATTCGTCCATGCGTACAAGGAATACTGAAAAAATAATTTAATTTAACATATTGCATTATGAATTTTACCTCATATAATTAAGTTTATTAAGTAAATTTTTATTCTAAATTAAAACTTAAAAGATATAATTTTATAATTTTTTTGGGCAGACTAGTGGGACTCCTGAGATCTCCTCCTTCCTTCCCAAAGATATTTTATATGATTTAGAAATTAGAAAAAAAAAGAGGCAGATTTCATTATGAAAACATCTCAAGCTAATATAATTGGAAATTTAGTTCTGTCATATATTAGTGTGTTGCTATTATTGAAATATGTCAAGAAAATTTCAATATAACATTTTTGAAAAGAATATAAGGAAATAATTGTTTCATCTTTAAAATTTATTTTATTACATAAGAAGTTTAAGATTCGAAATTAAGATGCAATGCGGTGCACTTAATTTGCTAGAATGAGCTAGCTTTTCAAAAACGTTAGATTTACTACCAAAATTTTTCTTTCAATTAAAACACTCACTGTTAAAAATAGTTTGTTACCATCCACTGATTAATTTTCATAAATGACAAAACAATTGAGTTTTAAATTAAATCACCTTATATTTTCTCGAAGGATACGTTGCATGATATACTAAAACCAACACCCCTAATATAACACTTTTGAAAGTAGTGAATTACATCTTGTCATATCCATGATTATACACTACAACAAAAAAGATTATTAGTACCGGCTCATTAGTACCGGTTTTTTAAGAAAATCGGTACTAATAATAAATCATGGCATTTTCGTAATTGTCAGATATATTATTTAGTACCGGTTTTTTTAAAAAACCGGTACTAAAAATCGTCTGAAAAATAAAAAAAAAACGTTTTTAATTTAGTACCGGTTTTTTATAAAAAACCGGTACTAAAGGTTTGAATTTATTAAAAAAAAGTTTAATATTAGTACCGGTTTTTTATAAAAAACCGGTACTAAAAATCAATTAATTAGTACCCGATTTTTATAAAAAACCGGTACTA
>JAMFTS010005168.1:0-28665 GCA_028095005.1 Rhynchospora pubera
ATATTGGCAAGTCAAGAGGAACTTGTCAAGCAGCTTGTTGGGTTGACGTTGAAGAATGAGGAAGACGAGACGATCCTGTACGGTGGTCGACAGAGAGTATCAAACATGAGCTAACCCAGAAGGCAGCTGGTTGTCGAGAAGGCTGAGAAGACTATGCAGGAGTATTGTAGATGCATGTGTTAAAGGGAGGCTTGATATCTCGTATTTATATTGATATTTTGACCAGACTTTACATCGAAATTATGAATAAATCTATGATTTTATCTTGTTTTGCGCTTCTCTTTGCCAAATTTGGCACATCCGTTGTTTTTGCCTTTTATTTACAGGAACTCGTGGAAAACGGGAAGGAAAGCAGCAATTTGGATGGTTAGATGACTCATTCTTAGTCTAGATCAAATCTCGACTCAACCTAACGAAGCAACCCCGCACAAATCAAGGCTATTCTCAACCAGACTCTGCAATTCGGTCCGGAAATTGGATCGAATTCATGCGCATGCAACATTTCTACAAATTCCAGCGTGCTCAATTCGGTCTGAATTCCCTCGAATTCGGTTCGAATTACTATACATGAAAATAGTTCTGGCTGCGTCCTGGAGGTGTTTTCTCTATTGGGAAGTCTTCATTTTGGCTCCAAATCATGAAAAACGTGCCCTAGCTGTCCAGGAGTCAGGGGAGGAGTAATATAAGCATCTTCCATTTTAGAAGAGATCATCTTTTCATTCCATTTTTCTACATTTCTCTCTCCAACAGATCTGGTTCTGGGACATTCTCTCTCGGGTTGTGCGACTTAGACAATTGTGGAGGACAGACTAGTGCTAGTTCTTGGCCGCTCCGACGAGTTTCGAAGATTTCACGGCTTTCTCTAGTGCAACGACAGTGATTTGTGTCTCGAAACTTGAATCTATTTGTTGTAACGCTAATACTTTTCTCTAAATTTTGAATTTATGGCTTGTTTAAACTTGTCTAGTATTATTTGTATGATTTGTATTAGTATGTTAGGGTAAAAATTTGTTGCTTTGGGGAACGATGTAACCGGAAGTTTGATTTGTTGGATTTACTCGTTTTGTTGACGAACGAAGCCAATTACACTTGGAAATTTTTTTGTTTAGCTCATGTTTTGTGTTGATTATTACTTGTGTTGCTTGAATTTTGTACGGCCGTAATCGTTGGGACATCAACCCGTTATAATAACCAAACCTTGCATGGGTATTTCAAGATAGGTCAATGCCGAAAGTCGACTAATTAGTAACCAAAAGTAAATACTTCTAGTTACGCAAAAGTCTAGGTTAGATATATAGCAGAAAACTATTTGTAAACTCGAATAGATCCACCGACAACGTAAGTTGGGGTGTAGTGCGTTCGATGAAGGTTAACACTAGATCTCATTCCAAATACCGTACCCAATTGGCGACAGCAGAGAATTGGAGAGTTTAGGTATGGATAGATGGACATTTGGTTTGAATAAATCAACAAGACGGATAGATCGCAACATTTACACAGTGGAATTTGGACCGAATTCCGGACCGAATTAGCTGAATCGAACACGACAGTGCAAGATTTCGCAACCTTGTGACCAAACTAAGGTGAAATCTAACCCTAAGGCATATTTCTCATCATATATTAAACTGTTAGAAAACCCCAAAAATATTTACTTAAATTGTTTTACATTATTTTCATACTTGCAAATGCGTTCTTTTATTCCACTTTTATTTATTCTATTTGTAACTTAAGAATTTTTTCTAAATTTTTATTATCTAGCTTTAATGAATAGTAATTATATCCATCTCTGTGGGATCGACACCTTTACTCTACTACAAACGATTAGTCGAGTACCAGGTTTATTCATTTGACCTTAGTTTACACCTCGATCAAAATGGCGTTGTTGCCAAGGATAACGTTATGATATTATTTCTTATTGAAGTAGTTAGAGACTATATTTATTCATTTATTCATTTTACTCATTCGGTACACTTGTTATTGAACTCCTTATGTGTAGGTTAACACTGTCTAAAGGATCTAGAAACACCCAACCCCAAGCACCACACGATTACAACCTCAGGGAAAGGGAGACAACCTTCACGAAGCCTCGAGTTCGAGCACGACTCAAGCTGCAATTCGAATTGCTAAGGACCGAATTCAGTCCATTCCGGTCCGAATTACAACACAGCGGATTCCAGAAAGTCCAATTCGGAGCGAATTTCCACCAATTTGGACCGAATTTCTAAGGAGCCGGCACGCGGGCGAAGGAACGAGCATTAGAGCAACTTGAGGCTCTACGTCTCGAGTTGGAAGCTACTCAACAAAAGATTCTCCAAGACCGGCTCGCATTAGAGCAAGAGCGAGTTGCCCTCGAGAAGGAGCGCAACGTAAACTTCAACGATGACGGTAGCATCCATGGAGCACCATTGAATCCCGATGAAGCTTAGGAGCCCAACAAGACTCTCTGCGAGCATTCTGCCCCTCGAGTCCAAGATGTTAATGGACCGATCGTGATTAGAGGAATCGCTGCCAACAACGTGCAAATAAATTTCGCACACGTTGCACTCGTGCAAAGTCGCACAATCTGTCAAGAAGTTGATAAAAGAACTCGAAAACAACAATTTCAAGTACAACATGCAAAGTCAAAATTTCGTGGTGAAACAAATTAAAGATCGGCCGACAATAGAATTGCGATTTCACGCTTGAAAACATCGCAAATATCACAAGAAACATGATGATCCAGATGGTCGAGGAATACCGAAGGAAAAAATATTAAGGAGTCGGTGTTGAGGGGGAATGTTGAAATCATCACCGACTGGGCAGCCCAAATAAAGACCAAGCCAAGTTTGAATTAATCAAGATCATCACCGATGCTTGAAGCTTCTAGAAATATCAAGAATAGTTAAGTTATAAATAGATTTGAGGCTAGAATTTAGTAGATGTAATTAACCAAAATTTTCTAGAACGTTTAGTGATATTTAGTAAACTGATAGTGGTGAAAGAGCTCATTGCTAAGTACATGTTGGTGGTTTTTCTGTTTTGCTACATTGATACTTAGTAATTTGTATGAGTCGCTCTTGTGACTTAAAACTCTCTTTTATTTTAAACTCAAAACACTCTTGTATGAGTCACCATTTTGTTTTGCTACGTTCATACTTGGTACCCCTGCTTAAGGTGCTCTCTTTAAAAAAAAATGTCATTTTGCATATCTGTGTATATATGTTCCATCAGAAAATGGTGATCAAGCAGGAAACACACTATCAAAGATATGAAAGAAAATAGGCCATATCTGTCATGATCAGATTTTGGATATTTTCAATCCTCAGTAGTACTCTACCATGCAATCAGAACCTAGCCACTGATCAGCTTCATAGCATAGAGTCATAATCATTGAGTGTAGAATGTGTAATGTTTTATAAACATGTGTGATATGCGTGAAAGAGAGTCTTCTTTCTTTAAGATTGTGTGATGTCTGAAATTGTTAATTAATTGGTACATTGGTACCATTTGCTAATGTCTGAATTTGTTAATTAATGGGCACATTGGTACCATTTGTGAATATGTGTTATTTGGTACGCTGCTACCATTTGGTATAAAGCTAATTTAACAAGTATATATATTTTTTTAGCACAGTTGTACTTAAATATAGAGGGTTTTGAATTTGATAAACGTCGTTACTTTTGGGCCTACGACGGGCCTTATACAAAACCCGTCTTTATCTGCCTAGATTTATAGGCGATTTTCTTTAAAAACCGTCTTAAAATTAACGACGGTTTTTAACTAATTTGCTAAGGGGCTTCTACAAACGGATGGAACCTGTCTTTACTTTTTTTATTAATAATTGCACAAACTTAAAATTCAGGCTGTGATATATAGAATTTTGTTGTGGTGAGTCGCGACTCGCTAGAAGGTTGTGTGTCGAGCTCAAAACTTCTAGATCTAGTTCAAAATGACCAATCCAAAACATCTAAGAGGATGGCCAACGCGCCATCGATGACACGTGCCATCAATTTTCTATCGACTCGTTTTTCGAGATTCCAAATTAAAACAATTGATCCAAACCTTTCAAGTTGATCACGATATTGAAATACTCTTGGAGACCAAATTTTATATTTTTTCAAATTGTTTTGCTATTTATTATGATATTATTTTCAAATTAGAAGGTCTGAAATAATTTAATCATAATGTTCAATGATGTCTTTCCATCCATCTTCTATTCTCAACATATCTCTTATCCTCTACTATTTTCTGACTTCTCGCCTTTCTATTTTTTTCATGATATTGTCCCATTTTCTTACATGAACGGGTTGATAAATATATCGTTCATGATTATATTATGATTGTAGTGGTCGTTTTTTAGGTTTTTTAACAACCACGAAATAATTATTCTTATTCGATGCTGAAGTGATATTAAGAATAAGAAGTCTATGAAGAAGAAAATATTCCATGCTAGAAATATTTCCAAACTTCATTTTTTTTCTTTTAAATTTCAATAATAGCGTGATGTAATTATAGTTCATTGCTTAAGTGTGTTTTTATTAGATAAGGTCGTTTCAATTGATATTGTATGATGTCATAAATTAAAAAATATTATGATTAGAGTATTTCAGGCCCTCCAATTTGAAAATATCATAATAAATAACAAAAAAATTCGAAAAAATGTAAAATTTGGTCTCCAAAGGTATTTCAATATTTTGATTAACTTGAACGGTTTGGATCGACCATTTGACTTCTGAATTTTGAAAAACGAGCCGATAGAAAATTGATGGCACGTGCCATCGATGGCGCGTTAGCCATTCTCATATATATATATATATATGTAATATTGGTCATCAGATTTTGATTATTGAAATATTTAACCTACGGGCCTTTTTCAATAAAAAAAAATCATGAAATGTTAGCCCTGTTGGAAAATTTTAAACAGAAATTATAAGTGCCATCGCCATTTATGCAATCGCTACCATCGCTAACCTCAATTTTCCTTCCGCGCGCTTCCCTCCTCTTCAGATGCGCTCTCCTCCCCTCCCGCGCGCTCCCCTCTTTTCCTAGCGCGTTCATCTTCTCCACCTCTTTTCTTCCCTTCTTTGCCACACTCCCCTCCGTCCCTCTTCACTCTCCTTCTACCTCCATGCCTTTTCTTCTCTTCTATGTCTTTCCTCTGTCTCCTTCATCAATGATTCCTTTTCCATCAAATAGTGAGAATGTAAAACAAATTGAACATATGAATGAACAAAGTGAACATATACACTAACAAAGTGAGATATAAAATAAACACAGAAATCTGACAAGCAACAAAACAAATTGAACATATAGAATAACAAATTGAACATATGAAATAACAAAGTGAACATATACACCAACAAAGTGAGACATAAAATAAACACAAAAATCTGACGCACAGCAAAACAAATTGAACATATAGAATAACAAATTGAACATATGAATGAACAAAGTGAACATATACACCAACAAAGTGAGACATAAAATAAACACAGAAATCTGACGCACAGCAAAACAAATTGAACATATAGAATAATAAATTGAACATATGAATGAACAAAGTGAACATATACATCAACAAAGTGAGACATAAAATAAACACAGAAATCTGACGCACAGCAAAACAAATTGAACATATAGAATAACAAATTGAATATATGAATGAACAAAGTGAACATATACACCAACAAAGTGAGACATAAAATAAACACAGAACTCTGACACACAGCAAAACAAATTGAACATATGGAATAACAAATTGAACATATGAATGAACAAAGTGAACATATACATCAACAAAGTGAGACATAAAATAAACACAGAAATCTGACGCACATCAAAACAAATTGAACACATAGAAGTAACAAATTGAACATATGAACGAACAAAGTGAACATCTACACCAACAAAGTGAACATATACGCTAACAAAGTGAACATCTACACCAACAAAGTGAACATATACACTAACAAAGTGAGACGTATAAAATAAACACAAAAGTCTGATGCACAGCAAAACAAAATGAACATTTAAAATAACAAATTGAACAAATGCAATAAACAAAGTGAACAAAATCTGACACACAGAAGGAAGGGAGGGGGAAGGGAGAGAGATGCACAGAAGGAAGAGACTGAAGAGTGCGAAGGGAGAGGGAGCGTACCCGGGTGAGGAGAAGGGAGCGCTTCGCAGGGTGAGGAGAGGGCTCACTTCGCTGGGGAGAGAGGAGCGCTTCGCTTCGCTGGGTTAGAAGAGGGGAGCGCTTCGAGCGATGGTAGCGATGGTAGAAATAGAAATGACAGTAATCAATTTCCAATTTTAAATGTTTATAATCCTTTCTGATATTTTAAGAAAACTTTCGGCCCTTTCAGAAAAAAAGTCCTTCACGGGGCATATGCGTGATGCGTCAAAAGGGAAAGAATGTTTTGGACAATTGGACTCGTACAAAAGTTCAGTCTTACTTTAATTATAAATGCGACCATTTCGCATGTTGTCACTTTTCAAGCGGCAATCGATTGGCTGCCGCAGCGCCGCTGGCCTACGTTACATAAATCAATAGAAATTATAAGTGTAATCGCCCGAATATATCATTCCAACTATCGCTAAATACAAAATGAACATATATAACAAATAAGATGAACATATAGATGATTTAAGTGAACATTTACAAACAAATAAGTGTTGTCACTACTTGTTCGAAAGTTTACATGAATATTCAACTTATTTTCATAGAACTTATTTGTTTGTATGTATTCACTTAGATTATCTATATGTTAACTTTGTTTGCTGTATATGTTTATTTTATATTTAACGATGACAGAAATGATAAACTGCAGATGACAGTAATCAATTTTCCATAAATCAATGCGCTGAGTTTTTAGCTCTTAGCAAACCAACCAAACGCCACGTTTTTTTTCACTCTTTTGGCAATTAAAACTCTACTACTTGCAAATCGCTGCTATCTTGATTTCTCAATAGGTTTAGAGGGGAAAAAAAAGAAGTACAGAAAGAGAAAGAGAGAGAAGAGCTAGAAGAGATGCAGGGGTCTCGGCTCTCGGAAAACATAAGCTATACAAATTTCTACAAGCTGCGCTCAAGGGAAGTAGAGAAAGACAAGCTGTGCTCAAGGGAAGTAGAGGAAGGAAAGGAAGTAGAGAAAGACGAGCCGCGTTCAACGGAAATAGAGGAAGGAAAGGAAGAAAAAGAGAAGTCGCGCTCAAGGGAAACAGAGGAAGAGAAGAGAGAAGAAAAAAAGCCGGGGTCGGAAAAAGTGAAGGACGAAAAAAAAGCAGAGAAAGACAAGTCGCGTTCAAAGAGAATGGAGGAGCCGTTCAAAATTTCTCGGTTCCGAAACAGCAACTGCGAAGCCATTCTTCAGCTCTACAAGCCACGCATGGTGTCGATCGGCCCATACTACAGCAATACTGAAGAGTTTCCCTGTCTGAAAGAAGTAAACTCTGATAAACAGCGCCTCCTAAAGAACTTTTTGTCTAGATCAAACTTAAAGCAGGAGGCCTATGTCAAAGAACTACAGATACTGGAGCCGCATGCACGAAAATACTATTCAGAATCAGATAGTATTCCCGAAAATGATGAATTTGTTAACATGTTGCTGCTGGACGGTTGTTTCATTCTCGAATGTTTCTTCATGTGGCTCGACAAGAACAAGCTTACCGACGTCGACAAGGACAAGCATACCAACGTCGACAAGGATAAGCTTACCGACATCGACAAGGATACCGATGTCTTATTCACAGATAGGCATGGTTTGGCAACGGTCATCCCTGATTTGCTCCTGTTCGGAAATCAGATCCCTTTTATAGTCATTGATAAGCTGTTTAATATGGTCATGGCAGAGGAGGCAGATGAGACAAAGGAGGCATTTATTAACCTCCTTGCGAAATTTCTCATGATAAATGACCATCCACCACCACAAATTTTACTCGGTCCCGAGATAAGGTCTAAAACATTTTGCCATATATTAGATCTATACCACTATTTCCTCGATGATGATGCCCCTAGGCGTTACTACTACGACTATGTCTTCCGTGCCATTGACCAATTCTACAACTTCCTCCGTGCTCCTAGCGGGGGAAAGAATGACCAGAATCCACTCCCTCTGTGGAAACAACAACTCACTAAATGGACTCCGAAAGCTGACCAATGTAGTACTGTCAAAAAGTCACTGCCTGGAGCCGTCGAGCTTCACAAGGCTGGTGTAAAATTTAAGAAGAATTCATCATTTAAAACTTTATTCGATGTGAAATTTGATAGAGGAATTTTGGAAATTCCTCCGCTGCAACTCGACTCAGACAAAAAGATCCTCCTCGCAAATCTATTAGCCCTAGAGAAACACGAAGCCAGTCTCCACCAAACTGTCACGAGCTACGTTACACTAATGGATTCACTGATCAACACAAAAGAGGACGTGGCATTTCTCCAACGTGCCGGCATCATCCACAACAAGCTGGATACCCACAAGAATGCGGCAGTTTTCTTCAACCAGCTTGGTGAGCGTCTTTCTATTGATAATATGAACCCTTATTTTGCTCGATTGGTTAATAAAGTGCAGGGGCACTACAATTCCCCCTGGAATCATAACAGGGCACGCTTGATGCAAGATTACTTCCATAGCCCTTGGGCTATTATTTCAGTGATTGCAGGTGGGATTCTCCTCGGCCTTACCTTGATTCAGACCTTCTTCACGGTTTACCCTTACTACCGGCCTAGCTTTTAGGCTCTTAGCTCTAGGATTGATATTATATCATGTCATTGTTAGGTTTTATTCGGCTTTGTTTCGGTCTTCTCTCTCGTTAGAAATTGTGAGTGTTTTGCAAACGAGGGAGTGTCCTCTGGCAATTCCCAGTCCAGTATGTTAACTAGTGATTGCATTGTGTTTGCTTTTTTTAAGTAGTTATGTTATGATAATGTCACTTTGTCTCACTATGTTGTATTACTTTGTCTCACAATTTACAAGAGTGGTTTATATTTCAGTTACTTGTTTATTCTTTTCAATGCACCAGTATTGAAGATTTTAATAAAATCTATTTTGGCGTGGCTGATTGATTGTGACCTTTTGAGTAATTAATGATTAACAGCATTTAGTATGTATAATGTTTTCTTTGGGCCGTTTGGATCGCTTAGGAATAAGAGGAATAATCTATTCCTAGACGGAAAATATTGGAAAGTGTGTAACTTTGTGAAGAGTTTGAATAGTTCAGAATAAATTAACGCCTAGGAAAATACTATTCCTCTTATTCCTAAACGATCCAAACGGCCCCAAAAGTCCATACACTTTCAAATAGGAGGATTTCCAATTATGCTACTGTAAAGTTTGAATTAGAGATATGTTTGTCAATTGTCACAAAACAAATTATTTTTTCACTACAAAATTAATTAGTTTTATACCATCGAACAATTAATATGACCATTATGTCTTTTTTAATTAGTCATCTAATAATGATATAAATATAATTTTTCCAAAAGAAATTTTCTCATAAATGAGCAAAAGTTAATCTATACAAATTTTGTTAATAAATAATATTTTCTCTTAATTTACACACTAACATAAAAAATGAATTGCGTTGATCACGTTATTGAATTAGTCATGTAATGAAATTTCTTTCGATTTTTTATTTAAATGCTCTAAAATCATGTTGTAAAAAATAACTCGCATGTTGTAAAATTTTGCTAACTACGTTTGAAATATTTGTAACGCTATATTTGTAATGCTAAAGACCATTTCATGCAGATAATGTATTTATCTTAAAGGAAAAGGATGACTTAATCTCTTTCAACTATCCTCAATTTTTTAAATAACTTTAAATTTTGATTAATTTATCTACCGGTAGAACGGTATTCCTGAATCAGGTGACGAAACTAGGGTGTTTCGTCAACCGTTTTGTTTCGTTTGATGAAACAGATTTTTAATTCCGTCGATCGTTTCGTCCGGACGAAACGAAATGAAAAACAGTTAAAACGGCTTCCATTTTCAGCCCTATTCCTATTTCATGCAATAAAAAATTGTACAGCTCTAAAAAATCATATATGTTTTTTTGACATCAGCTCTAAAAATTCATTTGCCGGTTATGTTTGCGTAAAATAATTTTCAGCACGTCTTTATTTATTTTAGGATTTATTATTCTAATGAGGATAAATTGAGAATTTTTTTTAAAATAATGACATATTGGAGCATTAAAATTTAGAATTTACTGTGTTTTTATAGAAAAAATAATCGGATGTACCTAATTTTCATAATTTTAAATATCATAAATCTAATTATCTAACAATGACACATTTAAAAATTGACTACTTATTTTCAGATCTAATTAATCCTTGTTTCATTTATTAAATGGAGAACGCTCGGTGGCTCACTCGTCCTGCATCTACATTAACAATGATAACTTGAACCCATTAACCATTTTAATAGCTTATTAAATTGCATCCAAAAAACCAAAAAGCTTATCAAATGAGGTGATTGACTATTTGTTCAAAGCAGAATTCTGAAGAGCGACAAGGCACAAAATTTGCAACAGCATCAAAGAATCTTAATTGAGTTCGGGACCCTATAATTATTTCCACAATAGGCCTTACCGTGCAACAAATTCAATCAACCACTTAGCCATCGGGCCATGTATATATAATATATATTTTAAAGCACATGGAATTTGATAATATATTTACCATTTGTATATATGGTAATATATACCAAGTCCCCGAATACCATAACTTTTTGGTGTATTAATATATAATATATTTACACTTTAAAATTCTAAAACATGTGCTTTAAAATATGGATATATGCTTATGACAAGTCAGTTTGAACCAAACTCTTCATTCCATTTCTCAAGCTCTTCCCACCTGCTCTTCTGTAAACTTGGTCGAATCACCAGCATAGCGCTCTTAGGGTGTGTTTGGATGCAACGGAATAAGCCGGGAATAGAGAATAAGAATAAGAAATTTCGATTTGCGTGCTTATTCTTATTCCTTATTCTTATACCATGGTTTTATTAGTATAGGAATAAGGACCCTTATTCCTTATTCCCATGTTGTTTGGGTTGTACAAGAATAAGAATAAGCACGCAAACCGAAATTTCTTATTCTTATTCCTTATTTCCGTCCTATCCAAACACACCCTTAAAGTCTTCATACTTCAATGGTCGCAACTGCACGCAGAGAAGAGCAACTAATCTATTACAAATTGAGTTCATTTTTTTCCAACGTGACGGTCCAGACTACAAGGCATAGGACTGTAGGCCTGTCAAACGTGGCCCAATGACACGGAATAGGTCCAAACCGTTTCCGTTTCGTATAATGAAACGGAACACCAATCCATTTCGTTAACCGTTTCGTTAATGAAACGGCACAAAATTCCGTTTCGTTAACCGTTCCGTTTCACAAATAACACATAAAATAGTTTGAAATGAGACTGAAACAGTCAAAACGGTAGAGCTTGATATTTCGTTTGCCGTTCCGTTACTGAAACGAAAAAAAAACCTGTGACGTTAACCGTTCCGTTTTGTTTATACGGAATGGCATAACGTTGAAACGGCAGCCGTTGACACCATTCTCTTTTAAGCATTGGAGCTTTTGTAATAAAAAGCATCCACTATATAATCCCAACAAAACCCCGCCATTTCCTTTTTTTTTATTCTTTCACTAATTTCCAGAAAACACATTTTTCAAATGGGCTGCAGACATTGAAATGGAGTAAATGAATCATTCATTTAATTCAGAAATTTGACCTAATAATCATTGGTCTTTCGATTCTCATTTCATTAGAAATGTTATTATATCAGGTTTTCAGTCTCTTTAGAGAATGGAGACGGAAAATAAGAGAAATTGGGACAAGATATATTCATCTTAAATGGAAAAATTGTTGTAACTGCCACAATATGAAGTTCAATAAATTAATTAGTATGGTAATATGAGTAAGAGGGCAAGGAAGGAAATTTGTCTTACTATCACTAACACACTTGTGACCTATTTCGGTGTTTCCATTGATAATGCATTGGGCTGAGCTAAATTCTGACATTTTGCGCCAAATTGCCAAGAAAGTGATGGACCTCTATGATTTTGTTCAGCTTCGTGCAGTGTGCAAGCAATGGCGCTCTGTTGTGCGTCCCTCCGACCTTCCCCCGCAGCTCCCTTACTTTATAGTTTATACAATGCAGTAGGAAAAGTAGTTCATCATTTGAGTTCCACTTGCGTCCTCTCTACTCCAACAAATCCCACAATCTGACAGTTCTGATAATCTCTGACCTAAAAGAGTTGACATCCACATTTGACTCGTTTACTGGGTTTGTGATCTTGCTTTGCGAGATACCTCCAATTTCAGGGCTGATCCTTAATCCATTAACTGGATTTCAATCCCTCATCCCTATTGAAAATGAGCATGAACGCTTCTCGCCCCTCTACATAAAGGGCTGTCAAACGTGCAAAACGTACACGGAAATAGTAACTTTCGTGTACGTTCCGTTAATAGAACGTAACTAAATTTTTTTACGTTTAATGTTTTGTCAAATTAAACGAAACAAATGTTAAATTCTGTTTCCATTGAAATGACATTGATTTTTCTGAGTTAATACAAATCACAATACAAATTGTTTTACCAGTTCGTACCAGCACAAAAAAATATTCTCTGATACCATGTACCAATCCATACCAGCAACAAAGAAAAACAAAAAAACACACATTAAAGACAGCATCAATGAGTAACACTCTCTGGTACCTTGTACCAGTCCGTACCAGTATATCACAAATACTGGATACCTCATTCTCTCTTGAGGAGACAAAAAATTACACTCACAAATGAAACAAAATTTCAAAAGAGATTCTTCCTAATAAGTATTACATATCAATATATCACAAATCACAAATTTAAGTATTACATATCACAAAATTAAACAAAAATAATTAACCAAATTCATCAATTTTTATCAGAAAATTAAATAATTCAACAAAACCATTGTATTTGTTCTTTCTCAAAAAATCCAATCGATTCTGAAGATAACGAAGGTGTGATTGAAACTACTAACCTGGATGTCATAAACATAGGTCTAGAGAAAGATATTAAATTGATTCTCTCAAGACATTAAAGACAGCCATAAGCATTCTTTACTTGATTGTTTTGAATGCATGGTGCTACAGTCTTGTTGCACCGTTAGCAAACTGGTACGTCTCACTAGCTTCATTTGTCAAAGGGAAAGGCATGTCTCCTCCTTCCTTAGAAGGTTTTACAAAGCAAATGAGCTAAATCTCTTTCGTGGAAGGGTTCAGTTGTTCTTTTATTCATTCTCTCTATCATCGAGCAGCCACCGGTCACCTCTATTGACAGGCACGAAGTGAGGAGAAGAGTTATTGTAGAGTGAAGGAGATAGGTAGTGTGAGAAGATTGATTGGGAGGTGGGTGAGGCCGTGAAGAGGGAGAGGGATTTGGGAGGTAAGTGAGGTGGAGAGGTGAGGTGTGAGCGTGGCTCAAAGAGGAGGTATGGCGGAGAGGGAGCGATGAGCTTGGGAAAGTGAGTGCTTGGAGAAGGAGAGAGGGATGGGCTTCTCACAGTTTGTATACGCAAAAGAGAAAAAGAAGAGAGTGGGGCAGAGGGGTTCTGGGTTTGGTGTTGTGGGGGTTTTAGTTTGTGAGTTGGCATGGTCAGAACTCGGAGAAGAGAGGCATGAGAGGAGAGGGAGAGGGAGAGGGGTAAGGGAGGACTGGAGGAGGCAAGCGAGAGAGAGACGAGAATGAGAGTGGCGCTAGGGTTTTCACGCCTTCATCTCTATTTCTTCGCCTTATTTCGTATTGTGCAGATTATTTTGTGGGCGGACGGAATTAACGTGGGCCAACGAAACGGAACGGCCCATTTCCGCTAACGTTTCGTTCTTAACAACAAATCACTCCATTTTCGCTCCGTTTCGGACGGAACGGAACGAAAACGTCCGAAACGGCATGAAATTGACACTCTATCTACATTGGCCCCAGCTTGAGCCATGAGCCTGACCTTGTTGAAAATTGCATTGATCTGGTAGGCTTGGTTATTGAATCTGAACCTTCAAATTCAACTCGAGTTGAAAAATTGATTTTGTGGCGATACACTGACAACAAGTGGAGAAGGATCACTGGACTATGTAATAGTCTTGATAAACATGTCATCTCATATTCTAATGGAAGAGTATTTATCACTTCTCGTAAAACCAAATATATAAGGGTTGTTGATGTCACCAATGGAAATACAGTATCATTTCTGCCTCGCTTGTCTAAGCCATTTCATTGTTTTGTTGAGGCATGTGGTGATCTGATTGGAGTACGGCTTCTTGCATGAGCCAAAGGGCTGGAACCTACCTCAGTCAGGCTACCTATATGAGCTGTGCCAGCTCATGGATTCTGGTACTAATCCCTACTGGGCAAAAGTGAATGATATTGGGAATCGGATGCTGTTCCATGATGACCTTCGCAACTGGCTTTGTTTGAAAGCTAGTGATTTTGAAGAATGCAAGGGCAACTGCATCTACTTAAAGAGTCGCATAGCAAATAATTCTGTTAACTACTACTCTGTTGCTACGGAGAGTACAACACAACTCCACCAGCTTCATAATTACAATAGAGGCAGATGGTTTTTGCCTAGTCTATGTTAACCATCATGCTTTATATTTTCTTTTTTTTTTGAAAAAAAAAGTCTCCCAAGTAGGGAGTCCTGGAGAAAAAACTTTATTAATCACTACAAAACATTCAAATGTCAGTAAAATCCCACAAAATGAAAAGCCCATCTAAAAAAATACAATACAAAACCAAAAGAGACATGTACCTAATACCAATGGTACCTAAAACCTGTATACCAACCCAGATCTTTTGCTTTACAATTGATGAAGATGTTTAGTGATATGCTGTATTGCTATTCTATTTCATTACCTACAGTAGTGTGTTGACTAGAGTACATAACTATTCAGTGTCTGAATGTGTTTAATTTGTAAGAGCTATGAAGATGTTTGTCTGGTGTTCTTAGCAGTTAAGAATGGGCATCCTAGCTTAATATTGTATGCACTTTCATTGCAATATCTAAATTATGTGCTTGGATAATTCAAATCCTGTGCCTTGTAAGGTTAGATCTTATGTGATAAGATGACAGAAGCATCACTTTCAGTTTTCTCGTTAATTCAAATACGTGCAGTGGAAGCATTTCTTTTCCATTGTGCATTGACCTTAGTTTCAACTACACATGCAGGTCTTCATATTTATTTGTATAGTAGCTAGTTTTGTTAAGATAGAGATTAGTCTAGTTCAATGCTGTTGTTTTATTAGTTAACTGTTCAGGCTATAGTGATTAGTTGTGGTTGTCCAGAGCTATACTATGTCACCGTGTCAATAATATTATTGGACTGGGCTGAGCTAAATCCTGACCTTTTGCATCAAATTGCCAACAAACTATGGGACAACTCTGGGTTTCATTCAGCTCCGTTCAGTGTGCAAGCAGTGCCTCTCTACTATGCGTCCCTTCGACCTGCCCGAACAGCACCCTTTATGCAATGTATTAGGATCAGTAATTTCTCAATTGATTTCTACTTCCATCTTCTCTACTCTGACAAAGCCCACAATGTGAGAGTTCAGATCTTCTCTGAGCTAGAACAGTTCACAACCTTGTATGGCTCATTTACTGAGTTTGTGCTCTAATTGCATTGTCAGAAAGCTGCTATTTCAGGGCTGCTTCTTATTAATCCGTTGACTGGATTTCAAGCCGTCCTCCCTAAATGAGGATATGTTCACGCACCTTTACTTTGGGCCCAGCAGTAGCCATGAGCCTAATTTTGTTGAAAAATGGCTTGATCTGGTGATGTACTAAGCATACGTCTTGATGTTACATTACTGTAGTACCAGCTTCAGGTGTACTGGCTGGACAATGCAGGAAGGAATTTCTGTTAGGTCAAAGTGATCGTCGATGGTATTGTACATGATTTTGCTTGATTGTGAGCGATTTTGACTGGTTTGGGCAACCGCATCTAGTCATCTATTTGAAAGCCAACACGAGGTCCAAATAAAATCATGCTGGGTATGTATTGACACTGAAGGTTTAACTAGATATAAACCTATATGCATATCTAACCTATAAGAATAACTTAGAGAATTAGATATACCGCAGCGGAAATGATCGAACGCCTAGACCCTCTTGACGGAGTTCGTATCTGCAGCCTTTTCTCTCTCCGTACGCGACCGGTACACCACAACCACAAGTTAGGGCTTGGCGTCACCTTCCACGCTTCCACTTGCCGGTCTCGACTAGCGTGTGTGATCCGATTGCTCTAAGCAATCGGATGGCTTCCTCCCTCTCAGAAACTCTCCTCTCTTTCTGTGTAGAATATGCAGAACAGCAGTTTCACCAACCAGAGAGACGTTTCTGTTTAGAGGGGTATATATAGGAGTTGATCTGAACAGATCACGTCTGTTCAGATCCCAGTACCAGCGGCCCGCAGGCCTTGCTTGCGACCCACTGGGTCATTCAGTATATGCGGCCCACAGGCCCAGCCTGCGACCCGCAGAGAACGGCTCCACACACTTTTTCCAACATCTCCCTCTTGGAGACGTTTATACCAAACACTGAGCCAGACCTCATACGGTAAATGGAACGTGCGACCAGCGCATACACCTGTCATGCGGGAGCTCAAAAGTCTCACTTTGAATAAATTCAAGGCCAACCAGAGAGCATCTACCCTTTTATATAAAATACAGTTTAATGTGTATACTAGCACCTTAGAATCACTCAAATCCGCACTAGATCAGACATTATCGACCATTCAATGATACATGTATTTTCCTTCTCAATCTTAGTTTGTTGTATGTTCCCAACCTCAGTCCATATGACGAGTTTGGTGGATCCTGAACACCAACAAATCTATCGTTTGTGCATGATGAGTCGAATCTTTCTTTTAACTCATGAAACTCAAAACGAAATCAGTCGCTTGCCCAGCAATGCCCCGACAGGCGGAATATACATCACCATAGGGTACACACCAAAGTAGCAGCCATGACCCCATTTTTCATGACATAGTCAAAAGTCAAAGGGTACTTCACTATGGAACTCACACATGGGGAGTCATACGGTCTTGGTCCTGGAACCACTCAACCCACTTCCAAAAGTCGCCTAGCACATGTGGTATGAGCACATGTTACAATGAAATATCTGCTAAACAGACGTGTGTTCTCATTCATTGTACGAGTCTAGATCAAGTTTGCAAACCAAGTGTCTATGGTCTAGACCACTCCTTATTGCAACTGATCCTGAGATTCTCCACTTAGACACTCACCGAGTTCTAAGGAGATTCTCACCTCGGCTTAATTGAACTACGTGATTGTTTCGGGTACAATCACATCGGATCGCCTAAAAGAAGACAAGCCTCATTTCAGTCCCAGACTGAAGCGACAATGAGCTTCGTCCATCCCAGATGGCTCCTTAGTCCCAGACTAATCGCACATAGCTCAATCTAGTCTCATCTCTACATGCCCCAGGCATTAGAGGCGATTGCTCGTGTGAGCGAGACAATCTAAAGTTCAATGACACACTACCAACATGCTAACATTTAACTGAACAACAACAAGCAATTCATAAACAATAATGAATAAACATGTCTTAGCAATATTTTATAATAAAATATAATTGTTCAAATACATACATACATAAGAGATACATATTACAGAATTCTCAGTGTCAGCGGTCCGCTGGCCCTGCCAGCGACCCACTCAAGCGATTCTGAAACATTCTCGGAAAATCTGTCCATCTGTCTACAACCTGGTCTGCGACCCGCTGATCAGTTCAGCGACCCGCTGGCAGACTTCAGACCCATAACCCTAATCAGCTTTAGGAACTGCATCCTTGCGATGGGTTTCGTGAATGGATCTGCCACCATCTCATCAGTGGAAATGTGCTTCAACACTATCTTTTGATGTGTTTGTCTGTCTCTAACAAAATGATATCTCGTATCAATATGTTTTGCTTTTCCATGATACTTGGGGTCTCGTGAGAATGCTATAGCAGCAGTGCTATCGCAATAAATTGTCACAGGTCCGTTGGGCACCTTGACTACCCCTAGTCCCTTTAGGAAACGCCTCAACCATATTGCCTCTTGGGTCGCCGCAGAACATGCAATGTACTCGGCTTCCATGGTAGATAAAGAAACACACGTTTGCTTTTTACTAGCCCAAGAGATCACACTGTTACCAAGCATGAAGATGAAACCTGAGGTGGACTTGCGCTCATCCAAGTCACCAGCCCAATCAGCATCCGAATAGCCAACTAGGTCCAGGCTTCTGCCTTGATAACATAACACATAATCCGATGTGTTCTTGAAATATCTCAGAATCCTCTTGACTGCTTGCCAATGAGCAAATCCAGGATTCGACTGAAATCGGCTGACAAAACTCACCGCATAGCAAATATCGGGTCTTGTACACAACATAGCGTACATCAAGCTTCCAACTGCGCTAGAGTACTGCACATTGTCCATTTTCTTTCTCTCTTCATCTGTCTTGGGACCCATGTCACCACTCAAACTTGTGTTCTTATCGATAGGAGTGTCAACCGATCGACATTCATCCATGTCATATCGTTCAAGAACCTTTTTCACATAAGTTTCTTGAGATAAACTGAGAAACCTCTTGGTTCGATCTCGAGTTATCTTAACACCTAGCACATAGCTAGCTTCACCCATATCTTTCATGTCAAACATAGAGGACAACCAAGCCTGCGTTGAACCAATCAGCGACTTGTTGTTACCCGCAAGAAATATGTCATCAACATACAATGTCATGATCAAGAAACAATCATTGGACCCTTTCACATACACGCAATGATCCTCTTCCATCTCCCTAAAGCCGTTTGACAAGACAGCTTGGTGGAATCGGAGGTTCCATTGCCGTGATGCTTGTTTGAGACCATATATGGAAAGGCGAAGTCTGCACACCACGTGCTCCTTCCCTTCAACCACGAATGCATCGGGTTGGACCATATATATCTCCTCTTGCAATTCTCCATTGAGAAATGCAGTTTTCACGTCCATTTGATATAATTCTAGATCCATTGCAGCGACAATTGCTAGGATCAAGCGGATAGAGGCAAACCTAACCACGGGTGAGAAGGTTTCCTCATAGTCCATTCCCTCTACTTGGGTGAATCCTTTCGCAACCAAGCGAGCTTTGTAACGCTCAATTGACCCGTCACTTTTACGCTTGGCTTTGAGAACCCATTTGCTCCCAACAGCCTTGAGACCTCGTGGTAAGTCAACTAAGTCCCAAACCTGATTCTTCTCCATTGAATCAATCTCCTCTTGCATGGCCAGCAACCATTCCTTAGACTTAGAACTAGAAAGTGCCTAACGCACATTTTTTGGTTCATCTGGATCGATAGCCTTAACCGCCTTCTTGCGTTTGGGATTATCATTCTTACTTGGCATGACCAATCCATCAAGAGCAGTCATGAACACTTCTCCCCCTTCGATCTCAAATCGTCGGCGAGGTACTTTCTCACGTTCAGACCTTCGAGGTTCAAATACTTCTTCAGTCTGCATATCTGTCACAGGTTCAGCGGCCCGCTGATTATCCCAGCGACCCGCTGTATCTGGATGCAGATTGACATGACCTCTGTCCTGGAAGTCTCGCCAGTTTTGGCGACCCGCTGGCCCAGCCTGCGGCCCGTTGAAACTGGGCGCCAAAGAGGTTCTGACTTGCTGAGCTACCTCTTCCGCAATAGTTCTGACCTCAGGAGGTTAAGGAGGACTTTTATTCCCCCCTCTCGCCTCGACATCCTGATCAGTACCATCGTTGGTGGAAGGAATTGACTCATATAGTCATTCCTCTTGCGAAACCTCGCTTCTCTTTGGAAATTCACTTTCAAGGAACGTCGCATCCCTCGATTCGATTTCCGTGACTGTCCCACTTAGATCCTCTCCAACAAACACGTGGCCCTTGGAAGTGTCAGAGTATCTAATGAAGATACACTTTCTCCCTCTCGGACCAAACTTCCCATGTTTGTGAGACGAATCGTGGACAAAAGCCAAACAACCCCATGGATGGAGATTACCCAAATTCGGTTTTCGTCCAGTCCATAACTCATAAGGAGTGGCTGCCACGGACTTCGAGGGAACACGGTTTAGAACATATGTGGCGGTCAACAGCGCATCTCCCCAATACGAAATTGGTAGACTAGCTTGTGCCATCATAGATCTAATCATCTCCGACAATGTCCTATTTCGCCTTTCAGCAACACCATTTTGTTGAGGCGTGTAGGGAGTTATCAACTGATGAACGATTCCCTTTTCATCACACAAGCTCTTGAATTGATCTGAGAGGTACTCAGCAACGTTATGCGAGCGGCACGATCCTTTTTCTTGAACTCCTCAATGGCTCGATTTCTATTTGGATTGGCCCTTTCGGCTTCCGTGAGTTCCCTTGTCAATGGCTCCAACAAATCCTGCATCTCAAGCAGAAATTGAGCCTTACGATGCCACACATCGTAATTGTTACTCGTCAATTTTTCTCCAGCATTGAGATCAGCGATTATGTTCTTACTTGCCGACATCTTTCTACAAAATAGAGACAAAGCACAAGTATGCATGTTAGCATCATCAATTATGATATAACTTAAGAGTTATAACATATGTTTACACTTCACCGCACAACCCTTGAATCGATTCAAGAAATGACACAACCTAGCAACGATAACCGAAAGATGACAACCAGGGCCACCAATCATATCTCATTTACTAAGTGTATCACCTCCCAATCAACTCGATTGGCGCAAAGTTCAGACATTGGACAAGAAACCCAATTCTTTTAGGTCCAAAGTCACCCTACTGTGCTGTCTAAGCATGCGAGTCAATGACCCCAGGTCATTACTCAAACACACCCATAATTGTGAGAGGTATAAATACCTACCATCACTCTCTATGCAAGTATGCATCTAAAGAAAGGTATTAAACCATGTTACTATCTTCAGGATAGTTAAAACACCATGTTGGACAAAGAGGGAGGTCTCAAGCTGGTCAGATCAGATTTTGGTTGTAATATTTTCAACTGCCAGTCTCAGGTCTGGCGGCCCGCTGAACTGATCAGCGGCCCGCCGAAACCACCAGCGGCTTGCCGGAAAATGACAGATTATTCTGGTCACAATTTTCTGTTCAGACGACCCGCATACCCAGTAAGCGATCTGTCTAACAGTTATACAGAACAACCTTACGTTGTCTGTTAGCACTACAGAATCCTGCGACCCGTTGGCCCAGTCAGCGGCCCGCTGATTCTGACGGGCTGAAACCCTAAATCTGGTATTCCCGCAAACGGGATGCCTCAGATGGTTTCTCTGTACCAGCATGATTACTCAACCCTAGTTAGACCATTTACAGTGTTTTGCTACGAACTCCTACCGAGATCTAGCGTTAAAACACGTAAAAATTGGATATAGGGTTTGAAAGAGTAAAACTGTCAACCAAATCTTGTTCTACCATAACCATGGTGTCCTAAGGCTTAAACAGATCCATAACTTCGACAAGAAGCCTTATGGCTCTGATACCAATGAAGATTTAACTAGGTATAAACCTATAAAAATAACTTCGAGAATTAGATATACCGCAGCGGAAATGATCGAACGCCTAGACCCTCTTGACGGAGTTCGTATCTGCAGCCTTGTCTCTCTCCGTACGCGACCGGTACACCACAACCACAAGTTAGGGCTTGGCGTCACCTTCCACGCTTCCACTTGCCGGTCTCGACTAGCGTGTGTGATCCGATTGCTCCAAGCAATCGGATGGCTTCCTCCCTCTCAGAAACTCTCCTCTCTTTCTGTGTAGAATATGCAGAATAACAGTTTCACCAACCAGAGAGACGTTTCTGTTTAGAGGGGTATATATAGGAGTTGATCTGAACAGATCACGTCTGTTCAGATCCCAGTACCAGCGGCCCGCAGGCCTTGTCTGCGACCCACTGGGTCATTCAGTATCTGCGGCCCACAAATCCAGCCTGCGACCCGCAGAGAACGACTCCACATACTTTTTCCAACAGACACAAAGAACTGGAAAACACCGTCCTGTTCATCTCTGGGGAATCTGACATCCCATAGTTTGGTACTTAGTTTTTATTAGTCTTGTTCTTTACTGATTGAGGAAAGGGTTCCTATTATTTACATATGTTTGTCCAAATGTCCCCAAGTCTACAGTAAATGTTTGTCAACTTCTAGTTCTAGGAAAGATAAAGTCAACAATAGTGTAGTGTATTAATGAAGAGCGGTAAAAAATCTAGACTAAAGTGAATACTCTTGGAACCCGGAGCAGGTTCAGACGACCAAGAATTTATGACCACCTTATTATAGGAACTGTTGCAGTATTTTTTTTTTTTTCTTATTGATTGCTGTATTTCAGGAGGAGCAGGAATTTGTTATGACCATCTACTCCCATTAGTTCTCAGCCCCCGGCTTTTTGCACGTGGCCATGTGGGCTTCGTCTTAAAATAAGAAAAACAAATTATATAAACTAAGTTTTTCACACGGAAAGAATTTTTCAATTAATCATTGACCTTAGTTTCAACTACAGTACTACACAGGTCTTCATTTCTATTTGTACCTAGTTTTGTTAAAGATAGAGATTAATCTAGTTAAATGCTGTTGTTCGATTTGCTAACTGTTTAGGCTATAGTGATTAGTTGTAGTTATGTCCAGAGCTATACTACGTCACTATGTCAATAATATTATTGGATTAGGCTGAGATAAATCCTGATCTTTTGCGCCAAATTGCCAAAAAAGTAATAGACATTTCTGATTTCATTCAGCTCCGTGCTGTGTGCAAGCAGTGGCGCTTTGCTATGCCTCCCTCTTAGTCTCCGACCTGCCTCCACAGCTCCATTACTTTATACAATGTATTGGTTACAGTAATTATTCAATTGTTTTCCAGTTCCGTTCTCTTTACTCCAGCAAAACCTGAGAATTCAGATCTTGAGCTACAAGCCTACAACAGTTTACAAAACTTGTATGGCTCATTTTACTGGGTTTGTGCTCTTGCTTTATAGGAAAGAACCTATATCACGATTCACGCCCGTCTAATTCGGCCCATTAACTGGATTTCAAGCCCTCCTGAGAATATTTTCACGCCCGTCCAATTAGGCCCCAGCTATAGTCATGAGCCTAGTCTTAATAAAAATTGCATATGCTTGGTTGCCAATTTTGAAGTTTGAACCTACGAATGGAACTGTAGTTAAAAAATGGATTTTGTGGCGATACACTGACAGCAAGTGGAGAAAGATCACTGAAATGCACTATGATCACGATGAATATGTTGTCTCATATTCTAGTGGAAGAGTATATGTCTTTTCTTATAAAATCAGACTTATAAGGGCTATTGATGTCACCAATGAGAATACGGTTTCATTGCTCTCCCTGAAGTGCCTTTTTTTTAGGTATGACACAGAGTATTGCATAATACCGTGCCGTGCATCTCTCGGAAATCTGAGATCACATAGTTCATAGCTAGTTTCTATTAGCCTTGTTCTTTACTGATTGAAGAAAGAGTTTCTATATCGTTTTCTGTCCTCCCAACCTAAGTGGATAATTTGGTGGATACTACGTTATTGTTGTAATGTTTTAATTTCAGTTGTAATTGTATTTCGTCTAGGTAAGTCTATTTGGTCCTGGTCTGAGTCTGAGTCTGACTGTGTTTCGGTTCTCAGTAGGGTAAGATCTAAGTTAACGCAGTAGCGTAATTGCACAGGTAAAACAAAAATGAAGGAAATCTCAGAGATAATGAATCTCATTTTCTTGAAACTAGGATGATCCTAATAAGCTCCAATTTTTTTATTTCTCTCGTATTTCTTAATGAGTAAGATTCCGTGGCACACTTTTTTTATACCACAAATACCACACTTTTCTTTTTTATTTTAAATTTAAAAAAAATAAAATATAATTATTCGATCTAAACTGTTGATTTTGTTCATTTTAACTATAGACAAAGGTTTAAATAGCGGATAGCGGGTTGGTAGCGGACAACCTCATGTCATAGCGGATAGCGGATAGCGGTCATTTAACGGCCGCTATAGGATCATAATGGACATGTATAAATGTACTTATTTATTACATCATATACATATTTTTAGTTAAAAATTAAATATCATATTACATTATATGCATGTTATGATAGTTAAATTTAATACATACACTTTACAATCCATTATTGCAATAGACAAATCTCATTGTACTTAATATTATATCATGTAAGTCAGAAATATACCAAAGCTAAGTTGGTAATACTGATTTTATACTAGCAAGTAATAAATTGTGTCGCTATATTTCTCTAAAATATCATTATAATGCATCTATATTTTGCTAATTTTTACTATTATAGTCATCATAAAAAAATAAAAGGTCAAAAATAAATATAATTTTAAGTAATATTACTATATATCAATGAACACCGCTATAGGGGCACTTTTAGTTTAGCACCGTAGCGGTCTACCAAGTCTTACCGCTATAAAATTCATTTTTGACATATTAGAATTAATCTATTTTAGTTATTTTGATTCGTTCATTTTTGACATTTTGATTAAGCATCAAATAAATTTGAAAAATTATAAAATTTTATGACAACACATCTGTCATTAAAATAAACAAGATCAATTGTTTGGATCGGACGATTATATTTTAAATTTTGAAATTTTAAATAAAATAGTAAAGTGTGATATTTCTAACACTAAAAAATATGACACCAGAAACTTTCTCTTGGTGAATATAGATAAATCTATTTGGTTTGTAATTTAGGCAGGCTACTGTTAGGTAAACCTCCCTATCTACGATAAATAATTTGTCAAGTTCTGAATTATAATTAGAATTATAAATGAGGATTGCTAAAATGCTATGCATAGCACGGATGGACTTCGTGCTACGGATTCGTTTTTGAATTTCATGCTTCAAACAACCGATCCAAAACATTCATTATCTTCTTCATATTGAAATCTCATTGGAAACCAAAATTTATATTTTTTTAAATTTTTTTACTATTTTTCTCAAATTTTTTAAAATACTTAATCTAATAAATTCTCGACCCTTCAATAACAGTGATTTTCAAAAATATGAGAAAAATAGTAAAAAAATTCAAAAAAATGTAAAATTTGGTTTCTAATAAGATTTCAATATGTAGAAGATAATGAATGGTTTGGATCAGTTATTTGAAGCATGAAATGCAAAGAATGAATCCGTAACACGAAAGGCATCCGTACTATGCATAGCATTTTAGCCATGCTCGTTATAAATTATAATTCTGAATTATTAGGTTGAGTTTTGGAGTGACAGAGAGAAAAAAATTTCAACAATGATCGATGCTATTAATTGACGACTGGTAGACGACCCAAGTCTACGAAAAGACTAAACTGAAGTCTTCAAGCTGGAGCAAGTCCAGTCGTCCAGAAAACCCAATCCGGATTCGCTGTTGCGCGACACGCGATGTAGCGCACTACGAGCCGTCTGATCTTGATCGGACGGTTCACTTTTTACGGGCCTACCAATCTAGGTTACATGCACGGGGCTCCCTTATCCATTGGATCTTAATCAAACGACCAGCATACCGCGCGACACGCTGTGTCGCGCGGCAGCGGATCTCAATTTCAGAAAACCGAGAATTTATGACCCCCTTATTATAGGAACTGTTCTAGTGCTTTTTCTCTTATTAAATTGCTGTATTAATTCCAGGAGCAGGAATTTATTATGACCACTAACCACATTTCCATCAAACTCTGAACTGTCACTTTTTGCACGTGGCCATCTGGGCTTCGTCTTAACTCTTAAAATAAAAGAAAACAAAATATATAAAGTTTTGAGAAAGTTTAATTTCCACCGTACAGTGAATAGCGATTTTTATGCACCGCGAAGTTTTTTAAAGATATTTTTATAAATTGATAAATTTTATTTAATCAATTTAATTTACACATTGAAATCTCATAGCAAACAAAATTTTATTATTTTTGAAATTTTATTACTATTTTTTAAAAAAAAATTTAAAATTTGTTATTTTTGGAATTTTGCAAATAGTAGTTTGTTTCCAATAATAGTATGTTTTATACAGTTCGAAAAAATAATAATAAAATCTAAAAAAAAATATAAAATTTGGTTGGCTATGAGATTTCAATATGTAGATTAAATTGGTTAAATTAAATTTTTTCAATTTACGAAAATAGCTCTGAAAAAATTCGCGGTGCATAAAAAATCCTATGTAGTATGATGCATGTTAAACATTCTTTAAAAATTTTCACATGAAAGAAAGTTTCAATCAATAAATAAATGAACTAAGCTAAACTACTACAACAACAACTATGCACTATGATGCATTTTTTTTTTATTGGGTTATAGTGGAGTCGGAATTATTAAAATTTCTTTTATTCGTGCGGCAAGTTCATATTTTCAAATATTCTACAGAATAACCTACTACAACAACCTATGTTGCATTGGTACGGATACGAGTACCGTACTCGGTACGATTCGGGTACGGCGGTACGAAAAATTTTAAAAATTTTCAGTACGGGTACAACGATATATATATATTATTTAAATAATTTATTGATCTATAATTATATTATATTATAAAATATAATGTATATAGCATAATTTTGTGTAGTTAAGGTTTGGATTTACACAAATAAATGATATAAACTTGGAGTTTACATAAATAAATATCATAAATACTAATATCAACACATTAAATGTTAACTGTTGACCATTGACTGTACCGGTAAGTACCGGATACGGTACCAGTACCCGGTACGGGTATGGCTGATGTTTCAAAATACCGGGGTAATTCAACAAGAGAAATTGCATTTTATTTCTATCTTGGTTAGATAAAATCTAAAAAAAAGAGTTTAATAAGTTGGAACCGAACTATACTAAATAATGCAAGCAGAATTTAATATTATAGATGGAGTTCTACGGAATAAAATCTAAAAATAAAAACATTTTTCATAAAAGAGGCACGCTATAAGCCGCAGAACATCGTCGGTAGCACTGAGTGCACTGTATATTTTGTTTTTCCCCCCTCGAAAGAGATGCCCCAGAAGGCAGGAAGGCTTTTTTTATTTTATTTTATTTCGTTTTGCAAGTGAAAACCGTAGGCAGTGGAGTGTACGGAAGGCACCCAAGCATATTTAGGAATTTTTTTCTTAATAAATTAAAAAATAATTCGAAATTTAACTTTTGAACTAGTAAATATAAGATTTTGTTAAAGTGACCTAATTAAACATCGGTTGGTCAAGAAATGACAGATCAAGTGCCATGGTGGATGCTAACTCAGCAAGATCTGAAAGATATATATATATTTTTTTCTCTAGTCGCTATTTGGAAAATGGCGGCCAATTTTTTTTTTTTTGCACGCTGTTTCATATTTGAAGTGTATCTTTTTCGTGGGATGTCCGATTTTGATATTCAAATTTCGTTAGAAACTTAATTAGAAAGAGATCTACAATTTTTTTGTATTTTAAGTATATTCTAATCGAAACTATAATAATCAAAACTTCAATTTAACATGACACATACGTTCTCTACAACACTTACAATCTCTTTTCAATTATGATTCACCTGGTACGTTGCTTCCTAGATGACGTTTGAAGTGGCGGTCTATGTTAGTCCACTTTAGAAAAATTTTATATGTACTAGTCTAGAAGTTAAATATGGAATTTTTTTGTGTTTATTAGGAAAAAATTCTGCATAATTCCTTTTGTAAGATTTAGATTGTCTCCATTTTAATTATAAGTGGAGAAATTTCTGCTCCTCGGACTCATTCAGTCGAGCTATGATTTTTACGAACTATTCCAATTCTCATCCTACAAAAAAATTACGCCAATTACCAATAAAATATATATCATGTTAAATCATTTCTTAAAATTGTCCGAAGAAACCTTAAAATTTTATCCTTAATAATACTAGTTAACTTCAACCATCAGTAATAAAACTGAACTGTTACAATTACTGTTTACCTTCTTAAATATAATCCAACAATCAAAAAATACTCCATTTCCAAGGGCTTTTCTACAGTGATTTTGATGACGTCATCTCTTAACAATCTGAGTCGTTCATTTTGCATTCGTGGATCCTGTGCGTGAGATTAAACCTTGATCTCTCCGTCGTTCATAGCAGTTTGATCTCTCTCAGGAATTCTCTCTCCCACTCTGCTCGACAAAAAAAAAAAAAAAAAGAAAAGAAAAATTGATCTAAGCAGATGGGGAGAGAGCGACGACAGCGACGAGGATGGCAATCCGGTTTTAGATCGGTTCTCTCTCTTAAACGAGTACTGGGGTTTTGCTAATTCTCTACAATCAGTATTTACTCTCTCCAGGCTGGCAGACAGATTCTCCAAATCGCTTCTCTCGAATTCTCCGCTCTCGCTGTTGATCACGCAGTTTGCTTTGAGGCTAACCATAGATTCTCCAAACGAGTATTGATCTATATGGTGAGTATTAACCCAAAGCTTCTGGTCGAAGAGGAGTGAACAACCACTGACGCCACGCTGAATCAACTCCAGTATTGCCTTGCCGTCAAACTGTGTGCCCGATTTGCTGGTATATGCCTCTTCCATGTTAGCACCACTTTTCTTTCTCCCTTTTGTAATTTTGTTTCTGAGATCATTTGTATTTATTTTAATCAATTCTGCAGAGATGGTTCTAAAGGTTTGACGATGTAGGAGATGAGGGAA